>CM065721.1:10902321-10907321 GCA_033310375.1 Conus canariensis | reverse complement strand
AGAACAATGTGACCGGCTGACTGACCTCACACGGTTGCGTCATCAAGGACTGCGTCACTAACAGTGACGTCATCAAATCCGGTAGTCAGCCAATCGTGACGAAAATGCGTTGATGGGCCTGGTACTGGTCTATAATTAGGTGAAATCATCAGTTTTTCACATATGTAAAATCTGCTATTGTTATCAAGCAGTCTATCAGTAATTTGGAATGTCGACCCATTAGTGGGTCTATCACTTCATGTGCGGGCATGTCAGTCGTTAGCTGTCGCACAGACACATTAATTAACCCATTCCCGACTCAGTCGCCACAATACACGCAACCTTCTAGCCAGGACTGCCTCTTGAAGAGAACCTAGAAAATCGAGTGCACACATTAAAAAAATAATGATCCAAAATTCCTGCGGAGTGACATTACATATTCAATAGTTTGAAGGCAGCTGCGCATGAGAGATAAGAATGAAAACAGGGTCCTAGCCGAAAGTAATCGGGCTTGTCGAATCATATTAGTAACTACACTCGTTTTTTCCCGAGTCAGCTTGTTAGTCGATTTTTGCGGCGGCCGTATTATTGTTACGAATGATCTTGTAAGTTGCCCTGAATGAGTAATCGACATACCTCTCTCTCTCTCTCTCTCTCTCTCTCTCTCTCTGACTACATCCCTCACTTCTATATATGACAATCTCTTTAGCACGCCCCACGACATACACTTAACTACCACTTACTTCCCTCAGGGGGAACAGGGAAAGAAGGGGAGAGAGAGAGAGAGAGAGAGAGAGAGAGAGAGAGAGAGCATTGAAGGGGAAAGGGTGGAGAGGGACGGAAGGGGAGAGGAGGGCCCTGGAAATGGGAGGGAGGGCCGGCCCGCCACAGGTGACTCGTGATCATTAACTCGACTGCTGTCAATCAAGCATCACGTGATCAGGCGACCCACTTCCTCCTTACGTATTGATTTCCTTCACACCCATTTCCTTATGACACTTTTAAATACGTCGGCATTTTCTTGACAGTGGTCAGAGTCAGACCACCATTTGCGGTACAAGCCACACATATACGGATGTGCTGAAGGATTCCTAGGATGCCACGAGTGTTGATGATGTTGCGGAAACTGTATTGTTGTTCCTTGTTGAAGATGGTGTAGAGAATAAACGTGAAGTCTTTTCAGTTGTGGTCTGGGACTTTCTGATGTTGTCCCTCTATTCGTTTCATGTGTTCGGAGGAAAAGTGTGGTGAGTAGATTTGAAAAGGTGCCATTTCTACATGATTGGACTTGTTTTAATTGTTTTGATATGAAATGTACTATTTCTGTACGATTGCGTTTATTTAACGATTGCGTTATTTTTTTTTTCTTATATATATATATATGTTTGTTTATTTTATTTATTCACGGAGGAAAACTGTGGTGAGAAGTCTTGAAAGTATGCCGTTTCTGCATAACTGAACTTATTTCCTTTGTTTTGATATGAAATGTACTATTTCTGTATGATTGCATTTTTTTTTTTTTTCATTTACTTCTTCATATTGTTTGTTTGTTAGTGTGTGTGTTTTGTTCCACTTTCATTCTGGCAAAGACACCGAATCACATTAACATTTTTGCTCTTTTTTGTTTGTTTGTGTCATTTTTATTCTGGCAGACACCGAATCACATTCACGTTTCTGCTCTTCTGGTTCCCACCCCAAAATGCAGACTCTGCTTTGGGCTCAAACGGAGAAACTGGAACCACACACACGCACAGTCCTGAGTTACAAGCACTTAATGGACGCTATCTCTGAGTGTTGCATTCAGATTTCCTCTCCAGCACCGCAGGTGTCTGTACCTCCCGGGGCTGGGGCTGGTTGACACCGGGGATATCTAATGACAGGAAGTGTAGAGTCTAGCCCTGTCACGTAATCTGAAACCAACATGGCAGCTTCTTCATCGCCCTTCATTGATGCAAATTCATCTCCTTGACAAACAGAAAGAAATTTGAATGTTCGACACACGTGTGAATGAATAAACACCACGAGAACGATGGGAAGGGTGGGTGAAAGGCAGAGAAAGAGGAGCAGGTCCAAGCAGCCGCTTTTTGATGGTGATGCCATCTTCAGTGGTATTTGGAGAATTGGTCCTCTTTGTCCCGTTTCGCCTTTCAGTATTCTCAACTGTTCTTGGGAGAGGCGAGTGTGTTCATTGAAGTGACTCTCCAACGAATCTGTTACTATTACTCTTCAGTTACTCTCTCCCTCTCTCTCTCTCTCTCTCTCTGTCTCTCTCTCTCTCTCTGTCTGTCTCTCTCTCTGTATATATATATATATATATATATATATATATATTTAAATTATATATGTATATATTTATTTATTTGTATATTAACACCAGTTTGGGTACTAGGTAAATCGACAATAGTCAAACCGGAAAAAGGCAACCGAGAATATGCTGAACGAGAATATGCGAAACGGGAATAGGCGAACCGGGAATTGGCGAACTGGAAAAAGGCGAAACGGCGATAGGCGAACCGGGAATTGGAGAACCGAGAAAATGCGAAACGGCAATATGCAAAACGGGAATAGACGAACCGGGAACTGGCGAACTGGAAATAGGCGAAACGGGGACAGGCTAACCGTGAACAGGCAAACCGGGATTAGGCGAACTGAGAATTGGCAAAACGGGAATAGGCGAAACGGGAAAAGGCGAAACGAGAATAGGCGAAACGGGAATAGGCAAGCAGGGATGATACCAAGCCAAAAGGGAGCGAGAGTAGGGGGAGGGAGGGGGGGGGGGGGGGGAGGGGGAATAAAACTCGCAGATATCGTTCACGTGACAAAAAGTCTAATGCATTCCAATAGCTACTGACCCAAACCTTGATATGCCCAGACGATGATGTCATTCTGCTATTTTTGTCGTTTTCAGGAACGAGAAGCAGGACGAACATAAGACAGCGGGAAAGAAAAAAAAAAGAAAGCGGGAATGTAGGGGAGGGGTTGGGGAAGAAGGGGGGCTTGGGAGTGGGGGGTGGGGGTGAGGGAGAGTGGCATGACCCATTCTTAGACGCATGTGACAATGAGGGTTGACTAAAGTGTGCTGGGAAATAGGAATGATGCTTTGTACCTCTTATCCACAGCGTTTGCGGACGCTAGGATATACTATGACAGAAAATGTACGGAACAGTTGTGTTACGTAGTCTCTGATCCAAGTGGAACTCCGTAGCATTATGTTCATAATCATCATCCTCACCGACCGTCTTGAAAAGTCTCAAATTAGATGCCCCTTCATGCGGGTGGGCAGCTGGATAGGTGGATGAGTGAATATATTCGTATCGATGAATATATCAATACGTACATACAGACATACGGTACATATATCCTATATGCATACAGACAGACAGACAGAAAGACAGGAAGGCAGACAGACCGACAGACAAAGAAACAAATACGAGATCGATGACGGATTACTTCAGGGAGAGATTTTGTTTTCATTTATCAATCCACTCATCATCATTGCCCATCAACATCATCATCATCATCATCATCTGGTGGATGGATGGATGGATGAGAGATCTGATGATTGTCATCTCCCTGTCAATCAAAGCAATCCAGGACCTGACGAAGAAGGCACGCGTGGTATCACCGCGAGGATTCCTTCACCCTCCAACCTCCCTTCACCGCCCCCACCTACCCCCACTCCCCACCCATCGCCCCGCCCTCCGCGCTCGCACACCGTCACCCTCCGTTCACCCCCCCCCCCCCCCCACACACACACACACACACAACACCCACACACACTCCCTCCCCCCACCTTCTTCCTTTCTCCTCCCTCCAGGGCTCACATTTATAAAAAAAAAAAAAAAAAAAAAAAAATATTTGAAGGCGTGTTCAAGAGCTGTTCGGAGAAGGAGGGCGGGGTGGGATGACTGTTGAAGGGAGGGTGGGGGGTTGAGGAAAGTGTGTGTGTGTGTGTGTGTGTGTGTGTGTGTGTGTGTGTGTGTGTGTGTGTGTGCGTGTGTGTGTGAAGAAAAGCCAAAAATCGTCAAAGAAATTCATCATTATCAAAATTGAACATAACATGGGGATAATGCGCCCCCCTCCTCCCTCCCCCCCCACCTCCATGCCTTTTCCCCTCTCCTCGCTGCCCCTCCCCCCTCCCCCCCCCCCCCCCCCCCCCCCCCCCCCCCCCCCCCCCTTCCCCAATCCACCTCTTTTCTCAAACGTTTTAGCGAGGCCACTTCCTTTAGTAAAAGAGTGTAAATTTTGTTGCAACCATCACCTTCCCCCTCCCATCCTCCTCTTTCTCCTCTTTCTCTCCCTCCTTCCCCCCCCCCCCTCCCCCGCTGCTTTCCTTGTCTCACTCCTCTGCAACAACTATTTGGCCAATGTGTAAAGAAATTAGAACACCCTCCTATCGCCTACACAAAGTTGAAATCTCTCAAATACATGACATGAAAAGAAAACGTTTAATTCAATCATGGCTGCAGAAAATGAAATTGAGAAGAGCGTTCAGGTGTATTATTAAGTTAACTGCTGACGCTGTTTTTCCGACACCTCGCCCCACCACATTCACCACACATCCCCCCCTTCCCAACCCTTTCCTTCCCCCCTTCTCTCTCTCTCTCTCTCTCTCTCTCTCTCTCTCTCTCTCTCTCTCTCTCTCTCTCTCTCTCTCCAGTGACATTTCAAATCAAATATCAATAAGCCAAATCTGTTCAAACCGTTTTTTTTTAAATCAGAATATAATTATACGTTGTATCGCTGAAGTAATAGCGAATTTAAGCCAGGTTATATTTGTATCGGAACTCTTAGAGAAAATAAGGCGATATTCCATTTATTCTTTACCTCCGAAAGTAAACTTTAATAGTTTATAGATTTTTTTTGTGGTCAATTTATATTTTCGCTGTATGGAGCAGACAGAGTTCATTCAAAATGGACTGACTTTCTCTTGTTATTTTTCGAGTGCCGTCTTAAACGAAAGGTCAAAACAAAAGTCTCGAATGGGAATGGCTTCTGATTGTTGTTGTTGTTGTTGTTGT
>CM065721.1:10884821-10889821 GCA_033310375.1 Conus canariensis | reverse complement strand
AAGAAAACCTAACACAGAGTAACTTGTATTCAAGACTGGCACAGCCTTTTAAACTTGAATAAAGTCAGACAAATACATAGACGAACAATCTAATAGTGGGGGAAAAACAAGCGCAGGCCAACAACTGAACTATCTTCATAGTAATGACTTGGCAAAGATTTGGACTTAAGGAGGGGGGCGGAATTTGAAGATGGAGAAACTGGGAACATGAAATTAAGGACATATGTTACAGATATGAAAACTCTTCACTAGCTGCATAAGGGAACCATCGCAATCCCTTTTGAAGGCAGATATATTTGTATTGTCTGCTCCGAGACCTTTCGTCCGCTGGGTCGGACTCATCAGGGAGACACGGCTGGTTGTGTCTGCGCTCCTGGCGTCAAATAGAGACACACCACAGTCCATAATACTGTGGTGTTCTCACCACCAAGAGTGCAAAAAAGAATCCAACAGCACCCCCAAAGCAGCCAGCGAAGAGTAGTAAATGAAACCAAACGAAAGTGTGGGGAGGAAAAAAGTTGCTGAAAAACTAAAGACATTACGCAAACAGTATAAAATATAGGGGACAATCTTTGAGCCTACGCTTGAGGATCCACCCAAAGATGCAAGGGAGATCAAAAGACAAACACACAGACGGACAGAAACAAATACAAATAACCTCAATTTGATCAAAACAAAACAAAATCGGAAATGATATGAGGCAGGGAACAGTAAACGATAAACAGTAAACAAGTTGGGTATTTTTTGCTCCCATAAGAAAACCTAACACAGAGTAACTTGTATTCAAGACTGGCACAGCCTTTTAAACTTGAATAAAGTCAGACAAATACATAGACGAACAATCTAATAGTGGGGGAAAAACAAGCGCAGGCCAACAACTGAACTATCTTCATAGTAATGACTTGGCAAAGATTTGGACTTAAGGAGGGGGACGGAATTTGAAGATGGAGAAACTGGGAACATGAAATTAAGGAAATATGTTATAGATATGAAAACTCTTCACTAGCTGCATAAGGGAACCATCGCAATCCCTTTTGAAGGCAGATATATTTGTATTGCCTGCTCCGAGGCCTTTTGTCCGCTGGGTCGGACTCATCAGGGAGACACGGCTGGTTGTGTCTGCGCTCCTGGCGTCAAATAGAGACACACCACAGTCCATAATACTGTGGTGTTCTCACCACCAAGAGTGCAAAAAAGAATCCAATAGCACCCCCAAAGCAGCGCTTGTTTTTCCCCCACTATTAGATTGTTCGTCTATGTATTTGTCTGACTTTATTCAAGTTTAAAAGGCTGTGCCAGTCTTGAATACAAGTTACTCTGTGTTAGGTTTTCTTATGGGAGCAAAAAATACCCAACTTGTTTACTGTTTATCGTTTACTGTTCCCTGTCTCATTTCATTTCCGATTTTGTTTTGTTTTGATCAAATTGAGGTTATTTGTATTTGTTTCTGTCCGTCTGTGTGTTTGTCTTTTGATCTCCCTTGCATCTTTGGGTGGATCCTCAAGCGTAGGCTCAAAGATTGTCCCCTATATTTTATACTGTTTGCGTAATGTCTTTAGTTTTTCAGCAACTTTTTTCCTCCCCACACTTTCGTTTGGTTTCATTTACTACTCTTCGCTGGCTGCTTTGGGGGTGCTATTGGATTCTTTTTTGCACTCTTGGTGGTGAGAACACCACAGTATTATGGACTGTGGTGTGTCTCTATTTGACGCCAGGAGCGCAGACACAACCAGCCGTGTCTCCCTGATGAGTCCGACCCAGCGGACGAAAGGCCTCGGAGCAGGCAATACAAATATATCTGCCTTCAAAAGGGATTGCGATGGTTCCCGTATGCAGCTAGTGAAGAGTTTTCATATCTGTAACATATTTCCTTAATTTCATGTTCCCAGTTTCTCCATCTTCAAATTCCGCCCCCCTCCTTAAGTCCAAATCTTTGCCAAGTCATTACTATGAAGATAGTTCAGTTGTTGGCCTGCGCTTGTTTTTCCCCACTATTAGATTGTTCGTCTATGTATTTGTCTGACTTTATTCAAGTTTAAAAGGCTGTGCCAGTCTTGAATACAAGTTACTCTGTGTTAGATTTTCTTATGGGAGCAAAAAATACCCAGCTTGTTTACTGTTTATCGTTTACTGTTCCCTGCCTCATTTCATTTCCGATTTTGTTTTTATTGTTTTTATTTATTTATTCATTTGTTTATCTGTTTTCGTTTGTATTCTTGGAAGCCAGAATCTTAACTGTCAGGTTGATACAATCCAGTCAATCAACCCGCCCTTTTGTCGTTGGACTAAGTAATAATTTTCAGAAAGAACAGTAGAACAAAAAACCCTAGTAGCAGCAGAACACATGCAGACAAGCTTTAAAAGGTGCATCCCTGATTCTTGTCCATCATCATTTGGCTAGCCTCGTTTCGCCCATTTGTAGTGTGTCTGTTTACCATCAAACACTGACATTAATGCATTAAATGCATCATCATCATCAATATTTTGCTTGCTTTCTCGTCTTTGAACTTAAAAGCTTGTCATCCAGATCTGAGACTTGCGTGTGTGTTTGTTTTATTGATGACAGCCATCTGGTGGTGGTGGTTGTGTGCTGTGCTTTTTTCTTCATTTATTTTGTTTGTAAAATATTTTTTTTAAGACATATTTGTTGAAAATTCGCTCGTATTTTTTGTGTTGTGTGCTTACAAAACGTCACTTCGCGCCTTGTGTTGTGTGTATACTTGTAATTTTTCTCCGTTTTATTGAATTTTTCACTGCTCACCCGATCTTTTTTTCTGAAGAATGGCCAGTGTTTGTACAGTTGTCTTTTAACCGAAACACACACACACGCACACGCACACACACGCAGCGCACGCACGCACGCACGCACGACACACACACACACACCACACACACACACACACGCACGCACGCACGCACGCACCACAAACACACACACACACACACACACACACACACACACACACACACACACACACAATCGCGCGTGCATAATAAGGAAAGGGAGGAGAGGGGACGGAAAAAGAGGAGAGTTTGAAAAGAAGGGGGGGGAGGAGAGGAGAGAGAGAGAAGAGCAGGAGAGAAGACAGAGAGAGAGGAGAGGAGACGGGCAGACAGACAGACAGAGAAAGAGATAAAGAGGGCTGAGACAAAGGATGAAAAGAAGAAGATAAGAGAGAGAGACGACGACGACGACGACGAAGAAGAAGAAGAAGAGAAGAAGAAGAAGAAGAAGAGAGAGAGAGAGAGAGAGAGAGAGAGAGAGAAGAGAGAGAGAGAGAGAGAGCGATGGAGGCAAGGGAAGGAATGGGAAGGGAGAGAAGGGAGGAGGAAGGAAAGTAAAAAGCGGGGAAGAGCGGTGGGCAGAAGTGGGGGTGGGGGGGGGGGGGGGGTAGGGGAAGGAGGAGGGTTGCCGTGATGAGCTATCGGACGGCTAGTTTCCTCAAGGTGTCTGCACAGCAGAGGGACCTGGGCCGCCCCCAGGGATGGCCTCACTGCAGTGACAGAAACAACAATCCTCTTGTCACCGTACACGTCATTTTTAAAGAAAAGAAAACTCCTCTCTTCACCTCACAGAAAAAGCAAACCGGGGATCAGTTCTGAGGCTTCTTCTTATTCTCCTCCTCCTCCACCTCCTCCTCCTCCCACTTGTCCTCCTCCTTCTTCTCCTCTTCTTCCTCCTCTTCTCCTCCTCTTCTCCCAGGGACCAGTTCTTGATGTTGTTCTTCATCTTCCTCCTCTTCTTCTTCTCCTCCTTTTCCTTTTTTTTTTTTTTCAATACTAACTCATCTCTGTCCTCTTTCTTTCTTTCTTTCTTTCTTTCTTTCTTTCTTCTTCTTCTTCTTCTTCTTCTTCTTCTTCTTCTTCTTTATTATTATTATTATTATTATTATTATTGTTGTTGTTGTTGTTGTCATCATCATCATCATCATTGGTATTATTATTATCATTATTATCATCATCATCTTCATCATTATTATTTTTTATTACCAGTATGGTTATTGTTATTATTATTATTATTATCATCATCATCATTATTACTATTATTATTATCATTATTTTCATTATTATTGATATTATTATGATGATTGATATTACTATTACTATTATTGTTAATATTATTATTATTATTATTATAGCTCTCTTCTCCATCTTCCTTTTCATCTAGTTGTTATTGCTCTTGCTAATAGTGTTGACGTTTGTCTTGCCTTTTTTTTTCTTTCTACTTCATCCTCAACCTCTTCATCTTCTTCACCTTCTCTGTTTCCTTCCCACCTCCTCTTCCTCCTCACCCCCCCCTCCCCCCGCCCCTCACCCCTCCCCCCCTCTCTCTCTCTCTCTCTCTCTCTCTCTCTCTCTCTCTCTCTCTCTCTCTCTCTTCTTCTTCTTCTTCTTCTTCTTCTTCTTTATGCTATTCTTGCTATTCTTTTTCTTCCTCTTCATCTTCTTTATTTCTCTCTTTCGCTCTTTTTTCTTTCTTTCTTTCTCTCTTTCTTTCTTCCGTCCTTCCTCCTTCTCCTCCTCCTCTTCCTCATACTTCTTTCTAATTCCTCCTCTTCCATTTCATCTTCTTCGTCTTCTTTCTTTCTTTCTGTCTTTGTTCCTCCTCCTCCTCCTCCTTCTGCTTCTGCGTGTTCTTCTTCTTCTTCTTCTTCTTCTTCTTCTTCTTCTTCTTCTTCTTCTTCTTCTTCTTCTTCTTCCTCTTCTTCTTTCTCGCCGTTTTCTTTCTTTCTTTCTTCCTTTCTTTCTTTCTTCCTTTCTTTCTTTCTTTCTTTCTTTCTTTCTTTCTTTCTTTCTTTCTTTCTTTCTTTCTTTCTTTCTTTCTTTCTTTCTTCCTTTCTTTCTTTCTTTCTTTTTTCCCTTTCTTCCTTTCTTTCTTTCTTTCATTCTTTCTTTCTTTCTTTCTTTCTTTCTTTCTTTCTTTCTTTCATTCTTTCTTTCTTTCTTCCTTTCTTCCTTTCTTTCTTTCTTCTTTCTTTCTTTCTTTCTTTCTTTCTTTC
>CM065721.1:10679821-10872321 GCA_033310375.1 Conus canariensis | reverse complement strand
CCCTGTAAACGACATTTTCCTTCATGTTTCCTCAGGAAAAGAAGGGCAAGTCATTCTCCCCCCCAAAAAACAGTAGGGAAAACAATATAGAGAAAAAAACTTCAGTGAGAGCTTGACAGCAGATCCTCAAAGAGAAAAAAAAACGGTTCAAACAAGTGTTTCGGACATGGATTCCCGAGACGCGTGGGGGAGGGGGATGGAGAAGGGGAAACGGGGGAAGCGGGGGGGGGACAGGCCTCATCCAGGTCGTGAGTCCGAAATGCCCTTCTACTGCCAGATTCTTCCCTTACACTACCGGAATTCGACTAAACAATGTCTGGATGGACGGACATCTCAAGGCGCTGTCTTTTTAGACAGATGTCTTATCCAAATCGCTGTCGGACACCTGTTGTACGTTTGGAAATTTAAATTTCATAAAGTTCATTTTGGTCTTCCTTCACCAGATCCAGCCAGAGCTCTTTTTTGAGCTGCCTCTACTATTGCCTGTGGGGCTCTGTGTTATGAGATCACAGCTTGACGAGCCTGCAGACTCCCTTGATCCATCCTCTAACGTGAGGAGGACTTTGGCTTGGTAGCCAGATTCCCACAAATGCTGGCTAGACGAGCATGCTTTTCAGTCTTGTAGCTATGTGCTTCTTCCATGATTCCCACAAATGCTGGCTAGACTAGCATGCTTTTCAGTCTTGTAGCTATGTGCTTCTTCCATGGTTCCCACAAACGTTGGCTAGACTAGCATACTTTTCAGTCTTGTAGCTATGTGCTTCTTCCATGCTGCTTTCACAGAGCATAGTGAGTTCAGTCAGAATCAGTTGTTGTGATGACCCTGAAAGGAGTACACTATCTGGTCTCGTGCCGCTAACGTGTCCTGATGATATCATTAGGGTGGTTTTCCTGTTTCGGAAGGTTTGCTGCGCTCTCCTAGTCATCCACCCCATCCAGTGAACCCCGATTCCGTGCTCTTGACGAGCCTGCAGACTCCCTTGATCCATCCTCTAACGTGAGGAGGACTTTGGCTTGTTCCAGACAATAATTTGTTATCTCCAGTCTTGTAGTCATTAGTACAGCTTGTGGTAGCGTAGTGTTTTTCTTGCAGTGCTAACTGCATGCACGATCTCCTTAAGCAATTGGTTGTGTCTCCATGGCACCTTCCTTGAGCTAATGCTGCTTTGCATGAGCTCAGGACGTGTTCCACTGTGTGTTTGCCCTGGCAGAGCGGAGATATATGGTCATGTCATTTCTCCTATTTCACCAGGTTTGAATTTGAGGGCACGAGGTCACATATTGGGCTGAGGATGAAGTTGACCCTGCCAGGTGTCATGTGCCATATTTCTTTCCACGCAGCCCTTTTGGCCTTGGTGGACTGCCTTCTGGATTCTCTTGGCATCCTCTTCTTTCATCAGCTTCTGGTTTACCACGATTCTCCTTGCTTTCCTTTTTGCCTCTAACCACCACTTCATTTCTGCTGACCCCAGCCCCCGTCCCCCGTCTGTTGGTTTTTGTGTACCCGGTTATTTCCTTGACCTTGAGCTTTCATTTGCCATGTCCAGTGTCTCCTAGACTGTCCATTATCTGCCAGTCTTTAGCCTGAGCTGGGTGGATCTCACAACCATGCCCCCCCCCCCCCCCCACACACACACACACACACACAAATCCTCAAACATGGTAAGTAAGCGTGCATTACTTATTTTGTACTTCTCGAAGTTGAATTTCTGGTGTAGCTTCAGCTTTGCTTAGCGACAGTTGAGTGCAACGTCAAGGAGACTGGGTGGGACAGCGATCCCTTTCCTTGTGTATTCGTTGACCTTAGCCTAGTGCTGATAATGTGTATCAACAAAACCCATGGGAGCTTCGGGATCAGCATGAATTACAAACACGAAACCTTACTTTCGCCAGAGAGGCTACATTGATCAATTACCTGCAGACTTCCGTCTGTCGCTTGCTTGGTTTCCTTTCCCATTCTGTGTCTCTCGGGTAATCAGCACACCACCTTACACGGCTCCTGATTTGTTCTTCTGTCACTGTTAGAATGGCTTGGTTTGCTGCAGTGAACAGAACTGTTGGTCACTTTTCGCTTCCGCAGGGAGAAGCTTCGTGATTTCTTTGTTTTGAAACTTCATCTTCAATCAAAACAACTACCTAGTCTAACTGCTTCAGCATTTTGTGTGTTTAGTCATCGTTGGTGGAAAAGACTGTTGTGTCATCCACGAAACGTTTCAGACGAGACATTTGGCATCCAGTACCTGTGTGTGTTGGACTGCCTCATTCGCATTCGCTCATGACTGCTTTCAAAATAATCCACATCATCAACACAAACAGTACGGAAGAAACAGCCCGTTGCATCGTTATGCCAACATCCATATTAAGCCCGTGCGGAAAACGTCGTTGAGAAGCCATGAAAACTCTTCAGCATTTTTCAGATGTTTGGGACATGTCGAAGGCCAGTTGAATCATCTGGTGAGGAATTGACCCATAGGCTTTTGCTAGATCGAGCCACACTACATCAAGGTCCGTTTCTCTGTCTTCGCTCTCTGGATTGCTTTCCAAATCACAGTGTTTCTCTGTCTTAAGCTCTCTGAATTGCTTCCCAAATCACAGCGACATGTTCTACACAGGCAGACACTCCAGGGAACATTTTTTTTCTGGTCTGACACATCCAAGTGCTCATTTTCCGTCAGGCGTTTATTCAGCCTGACTGCTATGACAGAGAGGAATAATCTCCATTCAACGATCAGAATGAATATTTTGTCTGAACTGACTGATGTCCCTTGACTTGCGTTTTGAAGGAATGTATATAAAACATTGTGATCCTCAAGGACAGCAGTCATTATTCTCAGGTAAACAGAGAGAACAGTGATCCAAAGAAAATAATTGTGATCCCTAGGTGAACCACTGTTTTCTCTCTTTTCATCATTTTTCTCTGGGACAACGGCTGGTTTACTATGACAAAAGACTGTTACCTACTTCAGACACTAGTGTGTTTTGCTTGCTTGCTTGTTTGCTTGCAAGCAGCTTGCTTGCTAACAGAGAGAGAAAGAGAAAGAGAGAGAACTTGTTCTAATCATATTGGGTTGGAAACGGAATAAGTTCAAAAGACGAAACCAGCTTATTCTAGTGCAGCAGATACAGGATTTGTTCGGTAAGATGATTGAAATTTTGTCCGCTGGAAATGAACACAGCCGAATAACTGTTTGTGAATTGATGACTCTCTTCAAAGTCATACATCTTTGTGAAATATTAATTCTTTTTAGTGATGTCACATTAAGCATTTCGTTTCGTCACACATCAATTAAAAAAATAAATAAAAAAATAAAAAAACGGATGGTAACTCTTTCAGACTATTCCAACCATTATTTCCCCTGTGGAGAATGATTTTGTTTTCATTCATGAACGGCTGTAAAAACATAACAAAAGGCTACATATTGACCTATTTGGTCTCCCGAATGGCAGTGAACACCATTTTTTTTACGCCTGCTATATAAGCCTTATTAAAGAAGGCTGTTTCTGATGCCGAACAGGAATCAAACAACTGATCTCTTATAATTGGTCAAAACAGGACAACAAAATTCAAAGTAGATTTCGTCTGCACGTGCACTTTGACGTACGGGATGAAGAAGAGCGTGTTCAGAATACTGTTTGTGACATAAACGATAATCAAATAGATCAGACGCTCCAAATCAAAATACGGCCGTGATAAATTCCAAACGTCTGTCCATTTTCTCATGGTGTGTGTGTGTGTGCGCGCGCGCGCGTGCGTGCGTGTGTGTGTGTGTTTGAGACAGAGAGACAGACAGACGGAGAGACACAGAGACACAGAGACACAAAGAGAGAGATGTGTGGAGAAAGTGTGTGGGGGGGGGGGGGGTGCGGAAGAATGAGGGAGGGGCTCAGGAGAAGCGGTAGGGGACGACGGTAAACAGTTGAAACCCGAGGTCGTATGACAGCGGATCATGGACTTGAACTGTGAAAAGATGAGACAACAAAGCGTCCATCCCACCAAGGCTGGAGAGAGAGAGAGAGAGAGAGAGAGAGAGAGAGAGAGAGAGAGAGAGAGGAGAGAGTTTGGACATCTGCCTCCGTTGTTGACCGTTCTCCGTTGGTCGGTGGCTGGTCGTGACTTCCCATCCCCTTCCCCCCTCCCCTAAACCCTCTAACACATCCCCCCCACCTCCCTCCCCTTTTCCCCCAGCCCCGATCCCGTTCTCCCAGCCAGTCCCATCGTTCACTGCAGGAGGGGGGGGGGGGGGGACGGGAAGAGGGGGTGGGGGTGGGGGCTGAGGGGAAGAAAAGGAAGGACCGAGAGAGAGGGAGGGAGAGAGGTACTAAGGGCGAGCTGGGAGGGGCGGAGGGGAGGGGGGGGGGAGAAAAATAGCACGAGAGTCTATATTTGTTCTCGTTTAGCGAAAAAACGAAATCGAAATCCCAGAACTCTACTTGCTCACTCGCTGTGGACAGAGAGAGAACGAGCGAGCGAGAGGGAGATGGGAAGGGGGAAGGCGGGGGGGGGGGGGGGGGGAGCAAGATGGATCGAGAAAGAGTTGGGGAGGGAGGGAGGGAGAGGACGAAAAGTAGCGAGAGAGTTGGTTTTTTTTTTCTCGTTTACAGATGAAAAAAAAAGAAAACGAAAAGAAATCCCACAACCCAACTTGTTCAACCTTCGCGGACACACACACACACACACACACACACACACACACACACACACACACACACACACACACACACACAAACACACACACACACACACACACGCACACACACGCACACACACACACACACACACACGCGCGCGCGCGCGCGCGCGCGCGCGCGCGCGCGCGCGCACAGAGAGAGAGAGAGAGAGAGAGAGAGAGAGAGAGAGAGAGAGATTCGCTGTTGTTGTTTTTTTATTTCAACTTTCTATCAGAAACGTCAGGGACCTACTTTTTTTTTTCTACTTCGTCTGTTTCTTGCATCAAGAACTTTATCCAACTTCACCCTCGGCTGTTAGCTTTACGTCACACGCTGCTCCCCTCACCACTCCAACTTGCCTGGAGAAGAGAGAGAGAGAGAGAGAGACGATGAGAGAGAGAGAGAGGGAGAGAGAGAGAGAGAATGAGATGAGAGAGAGAGGAGAGAGAGAGAGAGAGCATGTCAATATGGGAGAAAGAGGGGGAGGGGTGTGCTGTGGATGGCAAACACACGTGGACAGAGCGACGGAGACAGAAACGTCAATGTGTGTGTGAGAGAGAGGAGAGGAAGAGAGAGAGAGAGAGAGGGGAGAGAGGGAGGCGACAGAAGGGTGGCGGGGTGGGTGGGGGAAAATGGAAGCCTCGGGGGGGGGGGGGGGGGGGGGGGGGGGGGGGGGGGGGGGAAGGGGAGACAACGCTACAGATGCAGATTTTTTTTTCTGCAGGGAAATAGAAAACAACCATGTCTTGTGCGAAATTGTGCCAGTTTCCCAGTGATGTGGTGTTATATGGCTGCAGTGTGCCTCACGTTACCGCTACAACCTCGAACCTGAGCCGCTGCACTGAATGGCATTTCTGACTCAAACATTCCATTTCTACGCCAAGCGTGTAGCAGCTCAGCTGTCTCAATGCTCCCCATGTGCAGGAGTGCGAACTTCGGCAGCTTTCCGTCGAAAGCGTGAGGGTCGCTTTTCTCTCTCTCTCTCTCTCTCTCTCTCTTTTAAGGCCGTGTGCAGTTGGCGCATGCGTATCACTCATTCAGTGGACTGCCTTGCAGACGTCTGCAATTTAGTAGCGCGCCATGATGTAGTTTTGGGGGGAAATCAGCCGGTGGGTCACTTTAGCGAGCATGACTTCGAACTGGTGAAGGTATGTCGGTCTGCTACAGTGTCAGACGTTTTCGATAAAATCCTTTTTCCGTAATTACTCTTTTTAGGATACTAACTTCGGAGACCTGTTGTGGCGGCTGTTTTTGAGCACTTACTATAGCTATACAAGTATGACTGAGAGAGTGACTTAAGTCAGTCTATTTAGTTCACGCCAGTATCGGTAGTCGAGCTTGCAGTGCATGTGTGAACCAAATGACTGTAGTGATATCATGCCACAAAGTGGTAGTACAAGCAAAACGAAAGCCATTCGCTAGTCTCTTGTGATAAAATACCTACTATATACAACTCACTATAGATAGATATAGATATTGTTGAAAAAGCAATATAGGTAGATAGATGTATCTATGAAAAACGACCCCAAGGGATCTTCTAAACTAAAACCCTGTATTAGATTTATGATTATATATTATTATATATGCATGTGACTCGGACTCGGAACTCTCACAGACTGGGACGAGAACCCTTAAGGGTCTATAGATATAGCACAGTGGTAGTATTATGACAAATCACGATTAACTGATAGGCCATAATTCTTCTGGGCCCGTATAGGGAGCTATTATTGACCTTTACATATTCATGTAATCATGAACATATTTTGCTATATGAATTTGTAAGTCGTCATTCCCAAGCATTCCACTTGGGTACAGTTCATGCCAGTTTGATTTTGGCACATCCTCTGGTAGCTGTTCTGCTAGCTTCAGTCTTAGCACTTTGTATTTGGAGCAGCTGTCCAGAAAATGAGTTTCATCTTGACCTCGCCACGTACTGAACATTTTCTGTCATCTTTTGTGGTGTTCCTGTATCCACCCCATTTTATTTGTAGGTCAAAAGCGCTGACATGAAGTCTGCTGAGATCACCTCTCTACTCAGAGCTTTTTTTTTTTTAAAGTTAATTGTGTATGAGTCTGGTCGGTAGTTTTCAGTAAGTTTATTGTAAAAGTTTAGTCTTGAAATATTCCTTTTTGGCTGTTTCGGGAAGTGTGTAGCGTGACTAAACTGCCTTTTGCTGGTGACAGCATATAGCGTATTGTGTGTATGGTCAGCTTTCAATAATTATAATACAATTTGAATGTAATGTGAGATGAATATTCATATATATTTGTAGGAACAACTTTTTTCTGTGAGATATTTACCTGGCGACACACCATCAATTTCATTGTTGACAGAAAGGTTATTTGCGAGAAATCGAGGAGTTCCGATTCGGCCCTCGTACTGACGTCACGAAAGTGGAGAGGGAAGTAAGTCGACCAAAACGTCCTTCAGTTAGCTGTAAGTCACGTGATAGGGTCATGTGATGCTGTTTATACACCAGCCGTCCCCGAAGGCCACGTCCTAGCTGAAGGTGTCAACGGTCTCCAAAGCAATCATCGTTGGGAGAGGTCCCTGAATGAGCAGAGCCCTAGTTTAGCAGCCCCTCCCCCCTTTCCCATCCCCACCCCATTTCCCCCCTCGGTCATATGGAGTGCCGCACTCTGGAAAGATTTGCTGTTTCCTTAGAGCGATAATCCATGAGATCGGCACGTAATGTGTCTGCTGAAGTAGGATTTTGCCCCTGAATGTAATGTATACTCAAATAGAAATATTCTGCTGTTTTAACGTCAAATTCCACCACATGCATTTAGCTGTTGTAGGGGGATGTGAGTGTGGGTGAATGAGGGTCTGTACGACCTCATCGCGAAAAGATTAATGACACCACTTCACCTGCTGTCGTCTTGATGTACGGCGTATTTAAGGCTACGTTTATTACCGTTGTTCAGTTGGCGTGCTTTGGCATTGCTAGTAATACTGCGATCTAGGGCCCCCTTATTTTTGACGCTCATGTCGTCTGCTCAGACTTACCATGAGGTTAGTGGTGACATGGTGCGTTCCCTTACGAAGACAATATTTAGGAACTTACTGCGAATGACTGACTCGCCCATCCTTCATATTTACTCAACGCACGTGCCTGATTGATCGGTTTTTCACAAAAGTATGATGCACACTGAAACAGATGCAATTTAACTCTGCGACCTTTTATGTCATTCGACGTTGTTTTTCCGACGTCAGATGAGGAGGATGTAGCTTGAGATAGCATGTAAGGCAATATAACGTGATAGCATGAGGAGTGGGGGGGGGGGGGGGGGGAGGTGGACAGCCGTTTCGAGTAGAATGGCTACGCTGATCAGGATTTTTTTCCCCCTTTTGTGCTGAGTGATTCAGTTAAAAAGGATTGAACATCAGCGTAAAAAATAGGAACTACTCATCTTCTGTTCATCCCATTACCTCTTGCAATGCCAATTAAGGTTGATTTAGGGTCTCTCCACACCAGACCAATGCCGAAAGAAACTTGCTTGGTGTCAGTTTAAGTGAGCAGATGTTTGCGAAGTCAGTCAGTTGATCTTGATGTTTGGCGGGAAGCAGTGCAACAACTGTTCCACATAAGCAGTGCAGATGTGTTAAAACCTGTTACGACAGGTTCCGGCTCAAACAAGAATCCTGGCAGAAGATCCCTGTTATGTTTTATTTCGTGTCTGTTGAAAGGGATGGGCGTGGGGTGGGAATTTACATTTTCTCATATGAACAGATGAACTGGTTGTGTAGAATCTTGTATCTGCATACATCTTTCTTCACATTATAGTTGCTTCATGTTGACCAACAGTCTGACACTTTGGCTTGAAAATCTCTCTCTCTCTCTCTCTCTCTCTCTCTCTCTCTCTCTCTCACACACACACACACACACACACACACACTCACACTCACACACACTCACTAACTCACTCACACACACACACAAACACACGTTCGCGCGCGCGCGCGCGACACACACACACACACACACACACACACACACACACACACATGACTGGATTCGATTTTCTCATTTTCATGAAAGCAGACTAAAAGACGAGGCTAGGAAGGAAACCATAGTCTCGGGAAAGAAACCGGATAATACCCCTGGTGCGTTGATTCCTGGAGTTCGGTAGATAGGTAGTGGTTAAACAGGGGTATGTTCAGACAGTACCTCCTGTTCGGTGGATAACGCCATGGTGTAATAGGTTAAACACGCAGGTCTTCAGAAACCTTGTGCATACATGGTGTATGTGTGTTTGTGTGAGTGGTGCGCGTTTGTGCGGAAAAGCACGACTGAGCATGCGTGTGCGAGTGTTGGAGCGGTGGCACTGATAACTGATGGCAGTTACCTGCAAAATAGTGTTTCCTGAACAAAACTATTGAACATGTAAGCACGAGTGAGCATGTATTGGTGATAGAGCGGTGATCCATGGTGATTGCCGGCAAAATACAGTTTCCTGATCAAGAAATATTGATCATTGCTAAAACTCGCTACCAGTTCATAGAAAATGACGTGGTGCATTCCAAGAACTACAGATGACACTTGATCGTGTGGGCTTTTAACATACCTTTCTGTTGCCCTTCTAAAAAGACAAAACTCGCACAAGGGCCAATGGGATGGAAATTGAACTGCCTCATTTTAGTGCGTGTGCGCGCGCGCGTGCGTGTGTGTGTGTGAGCGCGTGCGTGTGTGTGTTGTGTGTGTGTGTGTGCATATGTTTAGCTAGATATGTGTATGTGTGCGTATACGTTGATAGATATGTGTGTGTCTGTGTTCATGCACACACATACGCACACACATTCTCTCTCTCTCTCTCTCTCTCTCTCTCTCTCTCTCTTGCTTGTGCACACACACGCACACACACACACACTCTCTCTCTCTCTCTCTCTCTCTCTCTCTCTCTCTCTCTCTCTGTGCTGAATAAGCAACTTGAATCCCACAAGGCATCAGTCGTATTTGACTACGCAGCTTGAAGTGCACAAGGCGTCGTTGTATTTTAAGTATCAAGAGCAAACAGTCAGAAATGAAGAGGTTGGTGAAGTGCGTCGGGCGTGTGAAGAGCATTTTCTGCCGCCATCTCCTCAGCGGTCCTTGTTCTCTTATTATGCCATCACAGCCACGACGGTGTGTGTGTGTGTGTGTGTTTTCTTCAATTTAATGTCCTTCCACTGAAACTGATTCAGAGTGTGTGTGTGTGTGTGTGTGTGTGTGTGTGTGTGTGTGTGTGTGTGTGTGCTCTGATTAGCTAGATAAAATTGTGTTCCATTTTTCACCTCTTTCCCTCCCCCAGCACCCTATCCCATCTCTCTCTCTCTCTCTCTCTCTCCTCTCTCTCTCTCTCTCTCTCTCTCTCTCTCTCTCTCTCTCTTCTCGACTGGGTAAATGGCATCGAGCATGGTGAAGAACTTACTGATTTATTTATGTAAAGCGTTTAGTTTTTCTATCACGATATTGTTCATTGATTGTTTTTATTCATCGGTATTGTGCAAGCGTTTATGGATTTTGGGGTGTATTCGTGTGTGTGTGTGTTCACATATGAGGGGCAGTCTTGCGATGAATTAATCATCCTTATCTCAGTTGCACAATTTCTGTCTCACACACACACACAAAAACACTTACGTACGCAGTGTTTCCCTTACTTTGAGGTGTGAGTTGTGTGTGGTTGGGGGGGGGGGGGGGTGTTACTCGTAAGATCGAAATGGCCTAATGTTTATGTTAGGCAACATTCTGCAAACCAGGAAAGAAACTGCTTGCGCAATTTGTATATCAGGAAAAGTGCTTTTCCTGAAAGAAACGTAGGACAGCTGTCAGAGGGTTCACGTTTACCAGTTATCAACAGTATTTTACTGGTTCAGATGATGAAATACCGACACTGAATGCCAATTCAGTTTTTGTTTAACTGGATGCTGGCAGAGGGAAAGTGGAAAATCAGGCTGCCAGTTTTGCTTGACCCCACTTATCTTTGCCGTGTTTGCCAAATCGATCTTCAGAATTGCTTTCGTTTATGTAATTCAAAGTTTGACCAATGTGGGTACCTCGCCACTATATAATGCTGTTGGATTTTAAAAGGTTTCTTTGAAAGTAAAAAAAAAAACATTAAGTAAACGGAGGAAGGCAGAACTCAGGACGTGCTGTTTATTCATGACATAGTTAACAGATTCAAATTTTGGGTTAAAACCGTTGAGATTCAGGAAGCTTATAGAATTAGAAGTGAAAAAAAAAACGACACACTATAACAATTCCTCCCTGTGGATTTTAAATGCTTCCTGAAGAGGGCTAATTTTAGCCGAAAATGGATGGAACTCTTTAAGTATTGAATGAGTGGACAGCGAGTGCAAAAATCTTATTTGTTATATGTCCGCACGTTTATGCACTCAGGTACACACACACACACACACACACACACACACACGCGCGCGCGCGCGCGCGCACGCACACACACGCATACACGCAGGCACACGCGCATGTGCGCACATGGAGAGAGAGGGGCTAGAGTTGTAAACTCAATAGGGACCATAAAAGAGGGGGACCATGACCTGTACAATGAGGTGACAAAAATCGGTTTCATGTGGGGGGGGGGGGGGGGGGGGAGAAGGTGCAAAGCTTCTTGGTGAATGTCAATATGACTGGGGAAATATGTGTAGGCAATCTGGACTCGTACATCCGCATAGGTTTGAAAAACGGAATCGGCTACAATTGCCGCCTTTTTTGCTTCCTTATGCGATCAATCTCTAAACACGTGACTGGCGTCGCTTAATGAAAGGCATTAAAACAGTCTAATGTACGTTGTAAACATGAATTGATCACATATGAGCCGTTTGAACAGCTCACCTCCTTTGTGAGTGTGTGCCTGTAAGGCGGCCAATAGGCGCTGGTGGACGCAAGAGCCAGTGTCTGCCAGGAGTGGCGTCTACACACACAGCGTGGGTGGCGAGCAGGCTGGCCGAGTTCTAGCTAGCTGATGTTCCCGGCAGCGCAGTGGTACGACAAGCGCATTGACGGTAATCGTTCTGATTTGGAAAGTGTCCATACGCATGAATCTACTCTGAAGAAGATAACGTATGATTAATCATTGATCGATGTGTGCTGCCGTTTTAACGTGATGTTGGCACTAAAATCCCATTTTATGAACAGTATTAAAATGATTGCATTTATACACACGCGCGCGCGCACACACATACATACATATTTATTTACATACATGCATGTATATTTATGTATGACTCTTTAAGAACTCAAACTTACTGTTTAAACGCCCAGTCACAGAATACCGTAAAAAAAATGTTCCAATATTTGTGCCCGTCACTTGCACATATTCGCTCGTGTACGAATGAAGTTCATCGCGCTATGCAGTCAGTACTTGTGTGTGTAACACTGTATGCCAGTGTGTGTGCGTGTGTACGCGCGCGCATGCAAGTGTATGTGTGTATGCGTCTCGAACGCAAAATCGTGTGGGTGCTCGCGCGCGTATGCGTGCGTTTGTGTGTCCTGTGTGTATTGAGATACTGATGTGTTACAATTTGCGTCCAGCGGCCTACGAGGTGACGATTGGCGCTATATACGGAGAATATATTCACACACACACACACACACACCACACCACACACGCGCGCACGCACACGCACACACGCGCGCGCGCGCACACACACACACACACACACACACACACACGCACACACACACACACACACACACTGAAGGGAAAAGCTGCCTTGACACAGTTTTCATTCGTCTTTGCCGACGTCTCTAACTTTTATATTGTGTGCATAATTTGGCTGGGAGCTGAGCTGTCTTGTCTTGTTTATATAATGAGCATTTGCTTTAACTGCACCCGCCGTCAGGAGGTTTGATGACAGCCATTATGTCTTGTCATGTTCCATTAGATATTTCCCCGTATGTGATGACAGTGCCACTGTTCAACTTCTGTTGTTGTGACCTACTTTGAAAACTGCAATCTCTCTCTCTCTCTCTCTCTCTCTCTCTCTCTCTCTCTCTCTCTCTCTCTCTCTCTCTCCATAATGTGAGTGTGTGCGTGCGTGCTTGTGTGTGTGTACGTGCACGCGCGCGCGCGTATGTGTGTGTGTGTGAGTATTTAAAGGCATGCATACATGTTTGTACGTAGGTGGTCATTGTGCGTGCGCTCTTTTGAGAGTGCGTGTGTCTTTGTATGCGTGCAGGTGCTGACGTGTGTGTATTCATGTTTTGAACATGTTGAAATGATTCTTTGGAAATCGAATGCACACGATTCCCGTCTGCCATAATCGTCTTTCTGTGAACCAACCGACCCTTTGGTGTGTCCTCTGTCCCAACACATCAGTCATAATGAGTCGTAACAAGGAAAATCGGCCCTCTCTGTCTGTGGTGACGGTCACCACGTGCAGACACCCCTCTGAGGACTTGGAGGAACTGCTGTGGCTGCCTGTCATATTTTATTATGTCCTGCATACAGTCATTTTGATGGGTCAGTGTCGCCCAAACTGTTCGCTTGCTTTCTTCCGTGCATGTTATTTTTCTGCTACTTTTGTCTTTCAATGAAAAAAAAAAAAAAAAAAAGAACGATTTTGAGAAATCTCAAGAAATTCAGAACTCACTGCTACCGTGCTAAGTTGATTCGAATTCCTTCTGAATCTGAAAAGACACGAAGTCTTATTTAGATGTAAAATTTACAAGCGTGATTGCCCCCCCCCCCCCTCCCTCCCTCTCTCTCTCTCTCTCTCTCTCTCCTCTCTCTCTCTCTCTGTACGAGGGGTGTGGAGAGGAAGAAAAGAGAGGCGGCGGGGGAAGGGGTGGTGGTTTCGGGGCCTACGCATAGATACAGAGTGTGACAGGAATCACAGTAGACTCAGATATGCACACCAAAATTCAATACATTTATTGTTTTTTTTAAGCATTTCTTTATTGAACAGATGTGTGCATAAAATTATTGAACAGAAGCAACAACAAACAAATGCTTATGATGTGCTCAGTGACGGAAAATTTAGCAACAATAAACACATCGGCGGACTGTATAATCAACATTGATGCGTAAGAGAGACAGAAAAATGCTAAATATTTGTAAGGGAAAATTTGTGGAAAATCTTAATTAAATCAAAAGACAGGAAAGAAGATAGAACAGATCAGAAGAATCTAACAGCGATGCAACTAGGCAATCTACACAACAAATATCATGATTCCCCATGCACCGAACATACACACATTTGAACAGAGAGAGAGATTTATTGGTCAAATATTGTCGTCCACATCTGCGCTCAGAAACTGTGTATAACCATATTCACAGCCTTTCGAAACAGCTCGTTGAAGTATAATCGATTATATCATAAGCAAGTACGGTGAAGTTTTCTGATTGAATTTGATTTGTTTGAATGCAGTCGTGTTGTGTCTAGGTTTAAGGCATCGGTGTTTAAGTCCACATATGTAAGTCAAAGCTCAATGTCGGTGTAACGTGAATCAGCCCAACACACAGACGTCTGTTGCACGCGCTCATTATTTCCAGTGGTGTGTGTTACACACACTCGTTACATCATGTGTTGCTGTTCTCGGCTGATTTGTTTTCTGGAATATAGACAATTTTGACAGAAACAAAACTGGTCGGAAAATCTCAAAGAACTGATATCGCGGAGGCCTCACGCCAAACAGACCCGAATCCACCAAAAATTAGGAAAAGGGTGTTTGGGAAGGGATGCGAAAGGATGAAGGGAGAAGTGAAACTGCCCAAGAGGCTGAGACATATACCACGACAGCAACACAGACCTGAGGAGCCTTCGGGGGAAGGGGGTGTAAAAGGGGCGGCAGGGGAGGGCGGTTAGAGAGTGTGTTCAGGAGATTAGCGCTACCGTGAAATCGGTAGAGTGACGTAGGGGTATCGACCATCAAGGCAATGGAAAACTTGAGAAAAATTGAAGGAGGGCGTTGGGGAGTAAAGTTATGCCGCCATCAAGTCGATAGCCAAGGGGATATTGTCTATCGCGTCAATGCAGCCCTGGGGAGACTTGGACGAGGGCACGAGGAATGTAAAAGAAAATTTAAAAAGAGTGTACCAATCCGAGAGCGACACATGACCATGTGGTTCTGACTGTAACACAGAAGTGAGAAAAAGTAACACGTTGAAGATTGGACTCATCTCAACAGCTCCATGTACCACCACAGCAACAAGGAATGTTGGAGGGTGGAGGTGAAGGAAGATAGGATGAAGGGGAGGGAGTGGGGGAGCTCACGAGGTAAACGGTGAGAGGCTTATTGCAACAAAAGAAAAAAAATTCTAGGTCGACTGTGTTGTTAATGTCGTCTGAAAATCACTTTTTTTCTGTCTATCGGCTGAGGAGGAAATGAGTTTACTGACTGGAGTTTCTTTCTATCGGGATTTAGCTATGTTTTTGTTGTTTTTGTTTTAGATGTGATTTTAATGGGGTTTTTTTAACATTTAAGAACTCTTTCTACCAGGCAGACCTAAATTAATACTTTTGCCACAAGAAAACAAAAGATTCCTGATGTAACTTAGTGGTGGTGGTGCGTGTATGTGTGTGCGTGTTTGCGTGTGTGTGTGTGTGTGTGCGTGCGTGTTCTGCCTGAAATACAAAAGTGAGAAAATGGAAGATGTGGAAGAAAGGACTCCCATCTTAACAGCTCCATGTACCGCCATAGCAACGACGACCGTTGGAGGGTGATGGTGAAGGGAGATAGGATGAAGGGGAGGGAGTGGAGCAGCTGACAAAGGTAAACAGTGAGAGGCTTATTGCCACAAGAAAAAAAATTCTAGGTCAGTTCTGTCGTTAATGTCGTCTGTACATCACATTTTTATCTATCCATCAAGTGAGGAGGAAATGGGTTTACTGACTGGAGTTTCTTCCGACCGGGATTTAGCTTTGTTTCTGTTGTTGTTTTAGATACGGGTTTTAAGATGTTTTTTTTTCCCATGTAAGAAGTCTGTTTCTACGAAGCAGACCAAAATTAATTCTTATGCCACAAGAAAACACCTTAGAGTTTCCTGCTGTAACTTAGTGGTGGTGGTGTGTATGTGTGTGTGCGTTCGTGCGTGTGTGTGTGTGCGTGCGTGCGTGTGTGTGCGTGTGAGCGCGCGTTCAGTGAACGGGGGTGGGGGAGGGAGAGGGAGGGATGGCAATAGAGCGCTTTGTACGAGGATTTGATGAATTCTGGTGTTCTCTTATCCAAAAACTGTATCATGAATATTTCTGGAATCCCAGATTTGACTGTTAGATAAGACAGTGTTCTTGTAGTCATTCTGCGCCGGGGGAGTGTTAGCAGGATTGTGTTACTGTTACATCAGAATTGAGTGCCTGCTGTTTGAATTTGTGCTATATGGTGAGGCACGTTGGCGGGCGTGTAGCTTTCTACAACGTGCTGCGTTCACGGACAGCCAGGCGCGCCATAGCTGTACACAACGTAAGACTATTCACATTGATATCTCAAGCATGAAAATAAGCTTACTTTAACATTCTATTTGGAATGTGGTTCGAACAAAAATAGAATTACGGACGTAGCGGTTTGCAGTATAGATGAGTAGGTTTGCACCCCACTTCGTTTTCTTTTTTTTTTCTTTTCTTTTTTTTTAAAGAATAGTGTGAGTAAAACAATGTGGAGATTTAGTAGTCAAGAGTAAAGTTCATAGTAATGGAGAAAATATTGGTATAGTGTGAAAACGTGTCTAAATCAGTTGACATTCCCGTCCAAAAGAGTAAGATGTCATCTCCGTAGTTGTTTTTTTTTTTTCCAAAATGCCCACTGAAAGGAACAGGGTTCTTGCCCCGCCATTTTTGGTTTAACCATCATTGTTCCAGACATTTGGTAGGAATGAGGGGGAAAGGAACGTTGACATCGCTATCCGGATTCCTTCATGCTTATAGGTTTTCAGCCAACTCCGAATTCTAGCAACCAGCTTACTACAAGCGCAAGCCTACTTTCTTGCAGCCAATCGAGGTGTGGAGGAACAATGTTTTGTTTACCATGAACTAAAACATCCTGCGATTCTATGGCTACCGCAGGGAAAACCAGACATGGTCCTTCCAGTCCTCCTCCTTGATTCATCAAGAACTGGAAGACGACCGCAATTTGTATTGTCTGGTTGAAGGCCAAAGTCGTACAGATGTGTGAGTTACGAGGTCTTTGTGAAT
Source organism: Conus canariensis (assembly GCA_033310375.1). Classification (NCBI taxonomy): domain Eukaryota; kingdom Metazoa; phylum Mollusca; class Gastropoda; order Neogastropoda; family Conidae; genus Conus; species Conus canariensis. The sequence continues at coordinate 10,855,526 of CM065721.1, read as the reverse complement.
TTAATGTTATTCTGTTTTTGAAGCAGGAAGAAGGGGGGGGGGGGGGGGGGGGGGCGATGGTCTGGGCACTCCGAAAATTATCGATTCCAAGCGGAGCGTTGTCGCCATGATCACTGACTGTCAAGTTCAAAATCAGGGCACCTGGGACACTTCTTTTATGCCGCTATTTAGTAATAAATGTCTACAGACAGAAAAATGTTCTCTCTCTTTCTCTTTCTCTCTCTCTCTCTCTCTCTCTCTCTCTCTCTCTCTCTCTCTCTCTGCGCGCGTGTGTTTTAGTGTTCATCTTACATAGTCGTGCTTCAGACGGGGAGAGTTCCTGGAAGATAGTGATGCAATGATGCCATCGTGCACTCGTATGGTAATGTTGGTATCTAGCTCACCGGCTCTGCCACGGCGAGGATAACTATCTGACCCCTACGCACTGCTACATATTCATCGTCTCATGCTTAATAACTGGAAGCATTTGCACTGCATTTTCAATGGGATCAGGCAGCTGTTTGGCAAGTCAGCCGATCTGTGATCCATTACTTCCGGCAGTTTGTCATTTGTATCTTCTTTTCTGGAACCCGTTTTATGTACCTAAGGAGATGACAACATGTTGAAGTTACAGCTCAGCTCTGTTCAGTTATTGCTTACTTGTATTGTTATCTGTTCGTCTGATTTATGTTAGAGTTTAAGGCTATGTTCAGGGAAGCTTTCGAAAACGTATGTGCGCGAGTGCGTATGTGGTGTGTGAGTGTGTGAAATTTAGCATAGCGTGCATTCCACTCGGCGTTTTCTACTGTGTTCAGTATCATTGTTCTACATGTGTGAAACATATAAGTGAATAAACAAACAAATAAATGAATGCAAAACGAATCCAGAACATGAATTTTAAAAAATGAGTCATTGATTGTGTTTCAGAACTACAAGATGGGCCTCACGGGGTGCGGCAATTTCCTCAAGTATTCCATGTTCCTCTTCAATGCTGTTATCCTGGTAAGTTTTCTCTCCGTCCGTTCACTAGTCTGTCTGCGTCTCGCACCTCTTTCTCCCCCCCACTCCCTCTCTCCCTCTCTCTCTCTCTCTCTCTCTCTCTCTCTCTCTCTCTCTCTCTCTCTCTCTCCACCTCCTCTTCCTCCCTCTTCCGCCATCTCCTCCACATCCTCCTCATCCTTGTTCTCGCCCTGTCTCTATCTGTCTCGCTTTTGTGAGCTTCTGCTGAAGCTTTTTGTCTAGAAGCTATAGAATTAGATACCCATTCCTTTCTCTCCGACCCCCACATTCTCTGGTTCCACCAGCCCCCACCCGCTCACTTAGCTCTACAGAATTTGATACCCCTTCTGTCTTCCCACCCTCCCCTTCCCCAGATTCTCCAGTCCCTACCACCCTATTCCCCTTCCTGTCTCGTATCCTGCTCTGCGTCCCTCCTCTCTTTGCACCCTCTTTCAGTATCCATTACCTCCCCTTACCCCTTCTCCTCTCATCTCATCTCATGTTTCTCTCTCTGTCTCTCTCTCTTCTGATATCTGTCTTTTTCTCTATCCTTTCTCATCTCTCTCTCTCTCTCTCTCTCTCTCTCTCTCTCTCTCTCTCTCTCTCTCTCTCTCTCTCTCTCTCACGCACACACACATTCTCTCTCTCTCTCTCTCTCTCTCTCTCTCTCTCTCTCTTTTTTTTTCTCTATCCTTTCTCATCTCTCTCTCTCTCTCTCTCTCTCTCTCTCTCTCTCACGCACACACACACATTCTCTCTCTCTCTCTCTCTCTCTCTCTCTCTCTCTCTCTCTCTCACCCCCACACCGACACACATACAGACACAGCCCATTGGTCAGATTTTACAGAGAGTGACATTTAAAGCAATCCCATTATCTGGACTTCGATTTTCTGTCTCATAGTGCCTTCGCGTGGAAAATGATCCCCGTTTCCATTACACGGGAGGGATTTGGCTGGGTATTTTCGGGACCGAATAAAATCTGTCTAGATGATACGAGGTCGCACAGTTTAAGAGCTGTCATAAAGACTGAAGGGCAGCCAGGTGATAGAGACGGTGTTATCACTTGGCACACTTTGTTTTAGCACTCTCGTCAAATGTCATCGGGTTCAAAATGATGCTGAAATAATGTGCTCGACGGAAATTGCTCGCACGATCTCCTCTCGCCTGGCTGAAAGTCATATTTCTCCGACGTTGGTCGTTGGTCATTATTTGATTTTGTTCCTATGTCATTTGGAGCAAGGACGACTACAGCTGTAACGGTAAGAATAAAAATGCTGTGGGGAAAAGGCTGTCAAGGAATCAGCGATTGCAAGTTTTGCACACTTTTTTTGCCCTCGTCATGAGCTAGCCTACAAACGCTCAGGAGTTTGACCGGCAACGAGTACAGTCATGTCATAAATGAAGGAAATTAATGGTTTGGGCACAACCTGTGTATGTATATATACTACTCAAAACAATTGAAGTACCACCCCTAATTTTTGTATGCAATTTTTAAAAAGCTCTGAGAAACCAATTAATATTGATAATTGAATAAATTCTGCTGGATAAGCTTACCCGGTTCTCAAATACTACTCCTCGTGCATTTTTGTTATGTTAAAGTCCGTCAGCAGTTATCTACCGCGTCGCATCTGAGGCAAAAAAATCCCGAGAAATTATCGAACTTGTGTCGCTCCCAGATTTTGACACAGACACAGCAAGAAAAAAAAATGTGATGCACGTGAAAGCAAGGTCTTTTCTGAGCAGAATTGCAATCAGTTAGCACATTTGACGGGTATAAAAAGTCGCGAAATTTAGGAAGATTTAACCATGCCTGCGAGACAACGACTAAGCAACACCGACAGAGGAAGAGCGATAGCATGGTACCAAGAAGGTATTGGCTTGAGGGAGATTGGTCGACGGCTTGGAGTGAGTCACCCAGTCATTCTGAGGCTCAGAGACCGTTGGCTTAACACTGGAAGTGTTGAAGAACAGCAGGGACGTGGACGGACGAGAAGCACCTCCAGACAGCAGGATCGGTTCATTGTTATCGCTTGTCTGAGAGACCGTTCAGCCAGTGCCACAGTACTCCGAGACCAGCTACGACAAGCCAGCAACGTCAACGTCAGTACCCAGACAGTTCGGAACCGGCTCCACGACGCCAACTTGAGGTCAAGGTCCCCAGCAGTGAGATCAATACTGACCCCAGCGCATCGAGCTCATCGTCGGGCCTGGGCAGCATGTCATAGAAGGTGGACAAGAGCTGAATGGGCAACAGTACTCTTCACAGACGAGTCAAGGTTCACCCTCAGGTTCAACGACGGGCGGGTTCGCGTCTGGCGACGTCCTGGAGAACGCTACGTTGACGCTGCCGTCAGGGAGCATGACCGCTATGGAGGTGGGTCCGTGATGGTGTGGGGTGGGTTCAGCCTACGTCACAGGACCCCCCTACACCGTGTTGAAGGCCGCCTGACCGGTGCCACCTACCGCGACACCATCATCCGCCCCCTTGTGATGCCCGCCCTGAGGGCAGTTGGCCAGGGCGCCAGTTCCAGGACGACAACGCGCCGTGCCACCGCGCCGCCATCGTGAATCAGTTCCTACAAGGGCAGCAGGTGACAAGAATGGACTGGCCTGCCAGGTCACCAGATTTGAACCCCATAGAGCATCTGTGGGACGTGCTGGGGAGGCGAGTGCGGGCCCACAACCCTCCAGCAGACACCGTGGACCAGCTGTTTCAGTTGCTGGAGCAGGAGTGGCAGGCGATCCCCCAGGACACTTTCCGCCGCCTGGTGCACTCCATGAGACGTCGATGTGACGCTTGTTTGAACGCGAACGGTGGTCATACCCGTTATTAACATCATGACATCTACCATAGACTCTTGTTACTTTTCATTTTGGGGGTATGCCTCTTTAATCAAGTGTAAAACAAAGATAATTTTTTGTCACGGTGTTTGAATAAATTTGAATGGATTGAGGAATAATAAAAATAAAATATTCAATCATTAAATTATGTTCAGCTTTGTTTTCTTTCGAATGACAGCAGTTTTCCTAAGTGGTACTTCAATTGTTTTGAGTAGTGTATGTGCGGGTGCGTTCGGATGTGGGTGTGTGTCACTTGTGCACAAGTATAATTATGTCCGTAGTTGTGTTTCCTGATGTGTGTGTGTGTGTGTGTGCGCGCGCGCGCGTGTGTGTGTGTGTGTATGTGCGAGCGCGCGCGGCTTGCTGCATGCGTGCACGCCTACAGACTTGTGAAATGAAGAGCCTGCGTGATTTGGTGTCGTGCTAGGAGACGGATGCATCTAGATGAGTGGACACGAAAGACAGACCTTGTGTGAAGTGATAGTATTGTTCTCCTCTGTGTGCTGATTGTCATCCGTTACCAGCCTTTTTCTTTGTCCCTCGCCTCTCTCTCTCTCTCTCTCCTCTCTCTCTCTCTCTCTCTCTCTCTCTCTCATACAAGGTTATCTATCCCAGAAACGTGTTGGATCAGCAAAACAAAACAGGTTTTACAGGATTTTACTATTGAGGAAAGGCAATGTCGAATCGTGCGCAAAATCCTTTAAATAGAGAAATCAGAACTACATTTTAACAAATCTCATTTAAAGATCAGATCGAAAGTGTGTGACTGATGTTTTGAAAGGAGGATGGGGTTTTTTCATTATTTATTCATTCATTCACCTTTAGCATCTCGGGTCGCCACTCGTTGATCCTGTGGGCCATAGACACCCCACCTTCAGCACCATCAACTTCACAGTAAGAGGAGTCTAGGTCTTTAAGCAGTGCTGATCTTCCTTTGATAAGAAATAGGATTCCTGCAAAAACTGTCCAGAACTTGGAAGTACGCGCATTCTTCTTAAGGCGAGTCTTAATGGCTTCCAACCAACTCCATGCGTTATGGTATGAAACTTGTCCGTGCAATTGCCGCGCCCCTTTGTTCAGCCCAATTGGGTGCTTTAGCAGGAAGATTTAAAGGGACTGAGCAAACCTTATCCCTGACGGGGAGAGTCCTCCAGTCTCATGTTCGGAGGTCTGTCCTTTTTATGAAATGTCTGAATTTCATTTGCTACGCATTCCTTGGCATGAAATATCCAGGGTACTTTTCCTAGACCTGTGTTAGCATGAAATGCCAGCCTTCTATTTTCTAAGCTTTGCTGGGCATGAAGTATTCCAGGGTACTTTTCCTAACCTTGTCCTTGGCCTGTTAATTATGTCTACGCTACTTTAATAGGCCGGTTCTTGGCAAGAAATGTCCAGATTGTTTTTGCCAAGTTTGTCTTTGGTAAGAGAGACCTAACCTACTTTCATCATGCCTTTCTTTGGCATGATGTCCAAGCTACGTTCACTAGGTCTGTCCTTGGCATCAAATGTCCTAACTGCTTTGTTCTATCCACTGTAGTCCAAAGCCACGTTCGCTTTGAGTCCTGACAACAAAAATTCATGATGTGCTTTTGTGTGACGATCCGTCCTCACCCTGGCAAGTACTGTCTAAAATGTGCTCTGTGCTGACCTGTCAACCTTCTCGCAGAAGGAAGCCAAAGATTCTGCCAATCTTCATTTTTAATATACACAAATGCGCTGAGCATTAAGCGTCTATCCTAATCACAGTCTAAAGCTCAACTCTGAAGTAGCCATGTTTGCACATACCCACATCTTTTTGTGCAATAAGCCGGAACCCCAACAGTTTCCGTCAGTTTTCCCTCCATGTGGCTGGAATAGTCCAAACCTGGGCAAAGTGGACTCATTCTCTGCCGCTGCCCCTTTTATCTGCCCGCTAAATGCAGGCGGAAATGATGGAAGTAAAAACATTTGGTCAATTGGTTTTTTATGAAAATTCACGTCCAAAGCTAGGCTTGGACAAGATGAAAGCAATGTTCAGCTGTTGACAATCCTTGTCATGCCTGTATTCGGTCCTGCCTCTGAAAAAAGATATACCCGCTGTTTCTTTTTCTTTGTCTCTTAAATGGCTGATTCAGCAGATCAGCCGTTCCCCAGGATGAAAGACTGTGATTTCAGTTTTCCATGGCGGCCGAACTTCTTTACATCCTGCTGTCATGCTACGCTCGATTTGTTGTTGTTTTTTTTTTCAACCGAGTGTGTATTGTGGATGTGTTTATTGTCTACATTTCATTCCCATGACCGTCTTCACCGATGTGTATCTGACGTGGATTATTCTGCTCATGGTTACCTGAACCGTCATTACATGTCACAGGGCTCCCGGACACTGCGTTTGTGTGTCATACTCGAAATGAAAATTCCAGATACATGTCAAAGATTCAGACCGAGGGTAGTAACACGCAGCAAAATCTTTTCCAGCAAGTACGTCTACGTATCACATCAACGTCGCATGCGTCCAATTTCACCGATTGATTCATTCGAAAAGCTCGCAACTCAACCAAACTTCACAACTTTCCGTTAAAATTCGTCCTCCTCAGTAGAATACAATAGACACTGTGTGTGTGTGTGTGTGTGTGTGTGTTGATTGTGATTTTTTTTTTTTTTTTTTTTTTTTTTTTACGAAAGTGTTCGATTGCGTGCGTCATCGGATTTGATCAAAGTTATTTTAAGGAAAGTCACCCTTACACACACGCGCGCGCTCGCGCGCGCACGCGCGCGCACACACACACACACACACACACACACACACACACACACACACACACACACACACAAGATGGCGAAGTCAGCATGAAACGACGAGCTTCGTCATCAGACAATGAACCCGTCACCAAATCTATCGCGACACAAAAAAAAGTTCATTACAAGGAATCCTTCAAAGCATCTTGGCTGCAGGAATTTGCGTGGCAAGAAAAAAACTCGGCAAGTCGATCTGTGGAAATGTGTAGCAGCCGATACAACGACAGCTGCCGAGTCCAAAAGAGGAAAAAAATTCTTTCATCGCCAAGACATCAGACTTTAAACAGTCAGCAATGGCAAGTTTTTGGTTACCTTTGTACCATCTAAAAAGTTGCAGTTCAGGGAAAAATAGCCATGGGAAAAAAAACTCGGTGGGAAGGCCACTCCTTAAAAACAAAAGGATAGGGAGCACTGTTGGCAGCACATACCTACTGTACCTCACCACACTTCTGGAGAAGGGACACTCTTGCGCTGTCCGCGCATTTCACACACCATGAGTAGCGCGTTTCCAATGTGTCCATGATCCGTTAACCAGTCCAGTTCAGTTTAATTCGGTTCATGTTGCTTACAGCCCGGCCGATCTCAGGAGGCACGGTTCTGGGCTGTCACTTCGTCAAATCGATTCTTCAATATTATTAAGATGTTCATATGAAAACAGTCTACTTCAAATATACTCAAAACAACCTAATACTGAATCGATTTAAAAAAAAAAAAAACTCTTAAAAGAACACATGTATACATACCTCTTTTAGAAACACAGAAATCACATCTGGTGAAACGTCCTTGAACAAGCTCTCCATGGAGTCTGCTGTAAAGTGCCCTTGTCCTGTGTCATGTAAATTCCAACAAGCTATAAGCACGTGTTATCATGAATGTCACAGTGACAAAAATGCACCATGGAATGTTCACACCTTCAACATGTACGACAATGTGTAAAAAAAAAAAAAAAAAAAAAAAAAGTGGCGAGTGTGCAATCGTCAGAAAACTTTCTTCTTTACGGCCCCCCACGGCAGATGGTGAAAATGCTTTCAGGTTCCTACGGATCTGAAACGAGTTTTGCTTTTATTCGTTTGATGCACCTCTGTCAACGTCTAAGATGGAGCTGCCTACAAACATCAACGCACAGTGAAAAGATGGCATCGAAACACCTATATACACAGGAGCTGAAGAAGAATTTTGAAGTTCAGGTCCGGTTTTCCAAGGCATTTGCTGTTTGTAACGTTGACCTTAGAGGCTATGTCATTTTTGCCAAGTCATGATTTAGACAGAGAGAGAGTTTGCCTATTTGACTCGCATTAGATAAATACGTGCAACAGCAGGATAAAAGGCACAGGATGGGTGTTGAAGGAGAGCAGCATGTGAATACAGTTCCAAACACGCCACCAGACTCCACGTGCAGAAAGTGTACGCAGCAGGCAGAACTCGGTAGCAGACAACCCAGTAACTCTCACTTCTGAAAATATGTGTTGACCGGTTATTTCCTCGTTGCCCTATAGCGCTATCACTCCCATCATTTTCTGTTTACTGCTTCCACTTTCCCCATCTAACCTCGGTCTACTTTTTCTGTTTACTGCTTCCACTTTCCCCATCTCACCTCGGTCTACTTTTCCGTTACCAGTCCCCTCCCCATCCCACCCCATGCTTCCTCCTCTGCTGTCTCTCCTTTTGCCCCCAAAGCACGGTCTTAAATGTCAAGACCTTGATTATCGCTGCTCTCTCAGCCAATTACGCAATGACCTCTTGTTCGCTCTCTAGGTGAAAATGTCTTCCCATACTCTGTTTCTTTACACACTTTTTTCTTAGTTCCTTACCAATAGGTCGTCTCCGTATTCAAAATATGGCCCATAATCGTCGTGAAGGTATTCATGAAAAAAATACTTTAAAGAAAATGAAAAAGAAAAAAAAAAAAAAGAATATGTAGAGAGAGACATGCATGCACACACACACACACACACACACACACACACACACACACACACACGCACACACACACACACACACACACAGAATCTCTATCTTTGCCAGTACATTTATGTACATCTGCACTTGGTGGCAATGGCATACAATGGTCTGATCTGGGCAGCTGTTATGGCCATTACTATTCGGTGACATGTTTCTCGAATGGAAAGGTTCTAAACAATGATTATCGTTCTGCAGAGTTTGATTTCGCTTTTGCTTGTATTTACAAACTGCCAGACTACATACACGCGCACACATACACGCATGCGCGCAGCGCACACACACACACACACACACACACACACACACACACACAACTGCAGATATACACAGACTCACTAGTTATTACATGTGAGTCAGGGAGGGAGAGGGTGTATATGGATGAAAACTTAACGTTATGGCTGCTTTGTAATATGTTAGGCTGCAAATGTTACATACTCAACAACTCAATCCGACTGCAGATTTTGACATTTATATAAAGTGACTGTACCACTATCATTTACACTTAGTTTTCCTGAGATGTGTACGGCGTTATGAAATATGTCCCCCACAACACACAGTTAAAGGAAACACAGATGCTTTGAACTGAATGCGAAAGCCCAGTCCTGTTATGTGGTAGAATCTCTTGTCGCTGCGACAGACGACTAGGCAGACAGGCCATTTGCTTTCATGGAGGTGAAGAGGGAGTGTACAGTGCCCTACCCATCTTCTCGTCTGCTGACGCTTAAAGTTCCACAGTGGAGATGCTGCCACACGCGGTATTGTCCCTGAAGCGCAGCCATGTTGTTCCGAATATCCATCTGCTTGACAGATTTCCGGTCAAGAATCAGTTCTTTCTGTCCTGTCCTACTGCCCGCACGAATCTCCGGTCGATGGCGCTCGTCAGCCATCGTTCGTAGCCCATTCAGGAAAAGGAAAATTTTGAAGTCAAGCCCCCAGTGAACTCGAACGATGGGAGAACCACTGTCTAGGGTCAACGTGCGTGCGCAGATCCTACAATGTCCACTTACCGAAATTCTTGTACCGATCGGGATCACAGGGCGGACTAGGATCCGTTCAGCAAGATTATCACATTTCCCACTGAACATGACACTGCGAGATTACTTCTACAAATTGAAGGCTGTCGATGAAGAAATGTGTTTTGATAGGATATGAACTCTCCGTGTTGAGAATTAACTTTTTCAGCGCGTACCTACTAGTTCGTGTTGCCGGGACTGAATGTATGCAAATATGTGTGTGTCCAAGCACGCGCGTGCATGTGTGTGTGCGCGCGCGCGCGCGCGTGAATGTGTGGGTGTGTGCGCGCGCGCGAATTTTCCAATTAGCATGTGCAGAAAGTCATATGAATTCATGAGTTTTAGGTGGGATGAGTGGAAAGGGAATAAGCTGGAAGGGGGGATGTGGGTGGACAGGGGAAGGAGGGAGGGGAAATCATGTGTATGTAAATGTTTGTTATAAGAATATATTAGCATTATTTTAATGAAATGTTCTTAAAAAGATGTTTACCTTAAAATGCATTAGCCACAATTTTCATGTAAGTATATGCATAACATTTGGATTATGATGTAGCTTCCTCTTGTTCATGCTCTTGTTCTTCTTCTTCTTCTTCTCTCTCTCTCTCTCTCTCTCTCTCTCTCTCTCTCTCTCTCTCTCTCTCTCTCTCTCTCTCGCAACCCATCCATTCCAGTTGTTTGCTCGCTCCTTCGTGACGGTGTTCCGTGTCTTGGATTAATCCCACGAGTGACGTATTTCAACAAAAAAACATCGTCTAAGGATTACTAGTATGTTCTTGATTTTCAGATAACAGTTGACATGTGTCCCCTTGAGACAGACACGAGTCAGGTATAAGCTCCATGTTCATGGTAAAACATCTTGTTACAACTCGCGTTTCTCTTGAATAGCGCAATGGTGACATGGGCTGCGATATACTAAATCTCTTCAAATTACGGAAGCTATTCAAAGTGCCAACCCAATCCATCCCACCCACCCACCTCTCTCTCTCTCTGTCTCTCTCTCTCTCTCTCTCTCTCTCTCTCTCTCTCTCTTCTCTTCTCTTTTTTCTTCTTCTTTCTTTCTTTCTCCTCTCTCAGCATGCTCCTAATTTGGTTTTATTCAGTTTCTTTTTATTTAGTTCACCCTGTGTCCTCTCGCTTGCGTCTTTCCCTTTCTCTGTGAGCTTCGAGACCGCATTTAGATTAGATACGGGACATAAACATTCCAGCTAAACCGTCTCTGAATCCAGCTGCCACCAGACGAACTGATAGTGTGACGTCAGTCCGCGAATTATGGACAGAATAATAGCTGGGAAAGCCTGCTTTGGAAAAAAGCATACATCGGCTGCTTCGGAGGTGTAAGGGCCTTTACCCCACAAGGCACATCCTAACGGCTTAACTGTATGAAAGATAATGTACGGCTCGATCCCGTAGGGCAGATGCTGACGTCATATCTGAAAGCAGCACAGAAAGAGTCCCTGGAATGGTTGTTTCTTTAACACTCTACCACCCATTTCCCTGGAAAGCGCTCTACCAATGTGGAAGGGTTTAATGTGAAAAAACCAGACACCTGCTGTGTTCAGTGTTCTAACATGCGGATGTCGATATACTGCTGGTCATTGTGTATTGCGTGTATCTCAGGGGATGGAACTGCGCTGAACACTGTGGACAGTTCCTGTGCTGTCATGCAGAGACCAAGCGGAACATGATGCACTGAATTCATACAGAAAGTAATAGATACAGAAAAACCCACATGGTGACAAGCGGTTCCAAAACCAGTCATCTTTGGAGTGCATTCCGTGACACTCTGTGCCATCTTAACACGGCGTGAATTCTTCATGCACTGTGCGTAAACCCTCTCTCCCTCTCTCTCTCTCTCTCTCTCTCTCTCTCTCTCTCGTCAAATACCTGTTCATTAGTGTGAGTTCTACAAGCTGCAACAAAAGGATGCTTTGCTATTTATTGAAATCATATCGCTCTGAATACCAGAAAGGCACCGGGGGTTGCAGAATCGATTGAATGAATCACCTTAAAACGGCGTGATCTGTTTTTGTTGCCCTCTCTCTCTCTCTCTCTCTTCTCTCTCTCTCTCTCTCTCTCTCTCTCTCGCTCGCTCGCTCGCTCGCCCGCTCGCTTGCTCACTCGCACGTTCTCCGAGTGTGTTTCTTTCATTTTATTTATGTCATCTCCTGAAATGTCATGCCTCTTCTTCCGTAGCTCCCCGCCCCCTCTGTCTCCCATATCACACATGGGCATAAACCTGTTGACCCTAACCAGTAAAATGGTGACAGCATTCCTTTGCCTCTGTCCACACCTAGCTCCCGCCCCTGTCTCCATATCACACATGGCATAACCTGTTGTGACCTAAACCAGTAAAATGTGACAGCATTCCTGTTGCCTCTGTCCACATCCCTAGCTCCCCGCCCCCTCTGTCTCCCATATCACACATGGGCATAAACCTGTTGTGACCCTTAAACCAGTAAAATGGTGACAGCATTCCTGTTGCCTCTGTCCACATCCCCAGCTAGCTAGGTTATACCGTGGCAGCCCCAGAGCCAACAATCCGCAGGGAGCAGCCATTATCAAGTCGCTTTAGGGTAGCCCGCCAGAGGGGGGGCACTGCACTGCTGCCAAGTGAGTGGTGTCTGTTCTGGTCCAACATGCCCAGGACACTACAGGACTATGACTGCTTGGTCACGGAGCCATTATGTGTGAGTGTACCACATTGTCCCTCCAGTGATGATAACAATGAACGTGGCTGATTTCACCAAGGGCGTGGACGCAGAGAGGAAATCGAGGCTTAGATCACAGTGAGGGTAGAGCGAGAATGGCCACATGATTTAACAAGTTTTATGCTGCTTGATGAGGATAATGAAGATTGTGCTTCAGAGTTCTGTTCCGGTCAAAGATTACATGACAGGGCTGTACTGTATGCTTACTTTCATCAAATATTACAGTGTCAGCTAGGTCCGGCAGGTACAGAAATCTGCATTGTTGGTCGGGAAAATTCAGCAACATGAACAATTTCAAAGACGCATCTGGTGAGGGGATGAAAGTCGACCCAGTCTTCCCATTTGAGCTCATAGAAAACTCAGTTCTGTGTAGGAGCCGGTCGAAGTAAAAGAATCCACAAATAAATGGCTGTGCTGGGAATCGAATCCTTGATCTTCCAGCCCACTAGCATTGACGCTAACCACTGAGCCACACCAGCTGGTGAGACTACTAGCTGTAAGGGTTTGTCCGGGATAGATACACGCCGTTTGTTCCTCGCATTGTAAGTGGCTTTCTTTACGAGGCCTCGTGCTCCAAACGATTTAACTGCACGAAAGATAACGGTCTGAACAACCCGAACTGACAGAGGCTGACGTCACACACGGGGAGCAGTGCAAGAAGAGTGATCGCAACACTTCTTTCGTTTAGCCTTTACCACCCCTTTCCCAGGGGAAGTGTACTATCATTCTGGAAGGGCAGGATGTAAAAGCTCAGGATCCCCTTTTAGCCTTGGCTGGCTGTGCGAGGTTACATGCAGACAGTGATGTAGTACACAACTCGTCATGGCCTGCACTGGGTGTAATGATCTCGGGGGGGGGGGGGGGGGGTGAACAAGGGTGCCGTGTGCTGTAGATAGTTATACCTTGTGTTGTGTCTTATCGGCACTATATATTAGTGCGTTAGTGCACATAATCAGGTAGACTGTGTGTGTGTGCGCGCGCGCGTGCGTGCGTGTGTGTATATATGTGTGTGTCTCCTTTATTTGTCTTTCCAACAGACCCACTCACAAAATTATTTATGATTACCATTTATATTATAGCAGGAAAGGAGAGAGGGGAGGAGGCAGATCTTTTTACGTAATGTGCATATTACTACTGTTATTCGTTTAATAAGGAGACAATAGCCAGTGGTTCCGTTCAGTTTGTTCATGAAACAAATTCTCTCTCTCTCGCTCTCGCTCTCGCTCTCGCTCGCTCGCTCTGTATTGTGAATATTCCATGCTGCTTTTGATGCCATTGCTTGCCATAACACAAAGCACCCCCAACTCCTGATTACTAAATAGAGTATATCTCGTTATGTTTTTAACGTGCACCTGTCTGAGATAAGTCTGTTTGAGGTCGAGGCGATGGTGTGGCTGGTCAACTTGCTAATAATGCAACAAACAGTTGTGCACATTCTGTATCCCTCACACTGATTTGAATCCCAAAGTTCAGACCTGTGTCAAATGCCTCTGGCAGGACAGCACCTACAGACGAATGACAAACTTTTTTTTTCCAATTCTTTACGGGGTTTTTTTTTCTCTAAACCATCTGCAATATGTGGTCATGAAGAATGAATAGTTTTATGCCGATTAACACCGTTCACTTTTGTTTCATCCTCTCGTATATTTCAAAGGCGTGGAAGCTCTGAGATGCATTTCATGTGATGTGCCTTTCATTGTGAAACATGTTCTTAATAGAGTGTGTGGATATATATGATGTCGGATGTAAACACTTTACAGCAGACTACGTGATAACCTTGTCCAGATGTGCTTTTTCCTGAAAAAGATGAATAGTAGAAAGAAACTCGTGGAGAGCGTGGCAGCAGAGAGTCCTCAGAAGAGAAGCCCCCTTCAAGCAAGTGTTTCGGCCCTTATCTCCTGACACTCTAGGGGGGTTGGGCCACACCCGGTTCATGACTCCGGATGTCCCTCTGCTGCCCTTTTTTTTTTTTTTTTTTTTTTTTTTTTTTTCCCCATCTTGGGACGAGCCATGGCTGGGATTCGAACCCATGACCCTCTGGACATGCTCATTTTCCACTTAATGACTCGCGCTTTAACCACTGAGCCACAGGGACACCTGATATTTGTAGGGAAATTAAGCCTTATGAAGTTCACTTTTGTTCCTCCTTGACCAGATCCAGCTTGAACACCTCTCCGCCGCTTCTGCCATTGCTTTCAGGGCTCTGGTTTTTTCCTTCCCTGCAACTGAGAGCTGTTTCATGAGGCTGTATGCAGACGTTCCTACAAACCCCCTAGCTCCAATTTCTGCAGTGAGGACTTTGACCTGATAGCCTTCTCTCCTCAGGCTGTTTGCCAGATCAGCATACTTTTCAGTCTTGTAGATTTGAGCTGCCTCCATTCTGTTCTCATATGGCACCGTGAGCTCGATCATGATCAGCTGCTTGGTTGACTTAGAGTGGACTACTATGTCTGGTCTCATGCCACTCTTGCTGATGATCTCTGGGTGACTCTTCCATTCTGGGAGGTCTGCAGTGCACTCCCAGTCATCTGCCCCGTCCAGCAGACTCTGCCTGCATGTTTCGAGTGGCACTGTTGTTCTTGGCCATGATTTGCTGCCTCCTGCCGTGAAGAATGTTGCGGGTGCTTTTGGAGTCCTGATTTTCCCTTTTGTGGTGTTGGTACTAGCCCAGACTACTTGTACAATCTCTTTGAGCACTTGGTTGTGCCTCCATGTGTACCTTCCTTGAGCCAGGGCTACTTTACATGAGCTTAGGACATGCTCCACTGTTTGTTTTTCATGGCAGAGGGGGCATGCAGGATCGTCTGTTTTCCCCACTTCACCAGGTTTGCATTTGAGGGCAGAAGGTCATAAGCAGATCTGAGAATGAAGCTGATCCTGAGAGGGGCCATGTGCCAAATGTCATTCCAAGTGAGACTTCTTTGGAGTGCATTCTCCCACGTTGTCCATTGCCCTTGCTGGCTCTGCTGGACTGCTTTTTGGAGTCTTTTTTGGTCTTCTTCTTTTCTGATCTCCTGAATCATCATGTCTCTTTTGGCTTTTCCTTTGGCCTTTGACCACCATTCAGTTTTGGTCACCCCCAGTCCTTGTCTGTTGGTCTGTGTGTGTCCTGTTATTTCTCTGATCTTGAGACTTTCTTTTGCAGACTCCATCGCCTCTTGAACTTTCCATTTTCTGCCTGTCTTCAGCTGGGGCTTGATTGCTTCTACCACCTTGTCTCCTGAGTCCTCCAGCATGCTTTGAAGTCTGATCTTCCCTGCTTTGTATTCCTCCAGGATGGATTTCAGTGGTAGTTTCAGCTTTGCTTGGCGACAGTACAGCGCTATGTCAGTCAGACAGGGTGGGACACCAAGCCATTTCCTTGTGAACTTGTTGATTTTGGCTTCCATTGCCTCCACTATGCTGGTGCAGATGTCGTATATCATCAGAGGCCATAGGAGCTTTGGTATCAGCATGAACTGCAGACACCAGACCTTGTATTTGCCAGGGAGCCCACACTGGTCAATGGTCTCCAAGCCTTCCTCCGCCATCTGCTTGGTTTCTTTTGCTCTTCGTGTGTCTTTCAGCGTATCATCATACCATCTTCCAAGGCTCTTGACTGGTTCTTCTGTGACTGTTGGAATGGCCTGGTTGGCAACACTGAAGACCACAGATCCGGCCACTTTTCCTTTCCTCAGTGAGAGACTCCGTGATTTCTTTGGCTTGAACTTCATTCTGGATGAGGCAACTATGTCGTCCAGCCTCTCCAGCACATGACGTGTCTCGTCTTCTCTGGATGAAATCACTGTAGTGTCATCCATGAAGGCCTTGAGAGGAGGCATCTTGTATCCATCGCCAAGGTCTGTTTGTCTCGCGTTGTTTGTTGCTGCTTTCAAGATGAGTTCCATTGCCAGCACGAACAGTATTGGGGAAATTGCACAGCCCATTGCAATACCCACTTCCAAGTTGATCCAGTCTGTTGTGTACTCCTTGGTGGAGAACCGCATTGAGAAGCCATTGAAGTACTTCTTGAGCATGTCGCGGATGTTCTTTGGCACATGGTACATCTCAAGAGCCAACTGTATCATCTCATGGGGCACAGATCCATATGCGTTTGCCAGATCAAGCCACACTACGTCCAGGTCTCTCTTTTCTGTTTTTGCTTTTTGGATTGCGTCCCAGATCATTGTGGCGTGTTCTACACAGCCAGCCACGCCTGGGATGCCACCTTTCTGGACTGACACATCCAAGTACTTGTTTTCCATCAGGTACTTGGTCAGCCTTGCTGCCATGACAGAGAAGAAGATTTTCCCTTCGACGTTCAGTAGTGATATTGGCCTGAACTGGCTGATGTCACTTGAGTTTTGCTCTTTGGGGATGTACACACCATCTGCCGTCATCCACTGGCCGCTGATCTTCTGGTTTCTCCAAGCCGATCGCAGCAGCCTGTGGAGCCACTCCAGCACCTTGGGACATTTCTTGTAAAGCTGGTAAGGTATTCCGTTTGGCCCTGGTGATGATTTGGCTCTGGCTTTGTCGACCACCTTCTTGATTTCCGCCAACGTTGGAGGCTTGCCATTGAACTGTTCCTCAGGGTTGGTTGGCCACACCAGACCTTGAATGCGTCTCTACATGTGGCATACACAATGTCCCCATATGTGGCTAGTTTGTGTTCCAGGGTGCTTTTCCTATCAGTGCATCGAGTCTTTGGACGATTTTTGCATCCAGTTTCTCCCAATCTTCAGTTTCGTTTGCTCGTGGCAGGTTGAGTTTCAGGCGCCTGGCATCGAGGGCCTGTGCAAATTCCTCATCCGAACCAACAGCGTGGATGTCCTTGGCACTGTGGTTTAAATCCTGGGCCTTGGTCTTCCGACGTCTTATTGCTGATGCAGTGCGCTGTGCTCATTTCAGATGAGTCTTCACACATCCATCTTTGTTCTGTGGATCTTCATGCCACGGGTGGTAGCGAAACGCTTTCCACAGACACATGGATATTCCATTTGGTCCATGTTCATAGTCCGTTTGGGATTTTTCATCGGATCTAAGATCTTATGAAAAGAAAGATTTTAAAGCTTTTTGCACGTTTTTTTACAAATCTGGTTTATTGATAAAAAAAACAAAAAACTTTAAACAATTGACTTTGAAGAGATGACGGTTGAATAGCCCTCCCGCTCCTCTCCACTTCCCACAATGTCCTGATGGTCGGTTGGACTGTAAACAAAATGATTTGACTTGCAGCAACCAAAGCATGGTATGCCCTGTCACAAGGTTGTTGAATATATACACGGTCGATGTGTACTGACCTTTCAGGCAGTGCATTAAAATCGGTACAGAAAGTGTGATGTATGTGAGCTCCCGGCTCCGTGTAAACCACGTACCACGTGTGCAAATTGTCTTGTTACTTTTTTAGGAAAGGGGGGGGGGGGGGGGGGGGGGGGCGAAGGGGTCACGAGGAGGGAGGGGAGGGGGTTCGTGCATATCTTGTATAGCAGAAAGGTGTTACATGCTGCAGAATGGCTTTAATGAGTCTTCCTGAATGTGCAGCAGTTGTTTTTGGTGGCATTGCGGTTCACTTCATTCTCTCTTCAATCTCTCTCTCTCTCTTCTCTCTCTCTCTCTCTCTCTCTCTCTCTCCTCTCTCTCTCTCTCTCATTCACGCGCGCAATGCACGCACACAGCATGTGGCGCCATGAGACCGCTCGCCAGCATCTTTCCCTTTCCATTTTTCTTTAAACTATGAGATCTTTATCAGAAATGAAATGAGGCAGGGAACAGTAAACGATAAACAGTAAACAAGTGGGGTATTTTTTGCTCCCATAAGAAAACCTAACAGAGTAACTTTTATTCAAGACTGGCACAGCCTTCTAAACTTGAATAAAGTCAGACAAATACATAGACGAACAATCTAATAGTGGGGGAAAAAACAAGCGCAGGCCAACAACTGAACTGTCTTCATAGTAATGACTCAGCAAAGATTTGGACTTGGGGGGGGGGGGGGGGGGGGGGGGGGGGGGGGTTGAAATTTCATATTTGTTAGGTTTTCTTATGGGAGCAAAAAAATACCCCACTTGTTTACTGTTTATCGTTTACTGTTCCTGCCTCATTTCATTTCCGATTTTGTTTTGATTAAATTAAGGTTATTTGTATTTGTTTCTGTCCGTCTGTGTGTTTGTCTTTTTGATCTCCCTTGCATCTTTGGGTGGATCCTCAAGCGTAGGCTCAAAGATTGTCCCCCACATTTTATACTGTTTGCATAATGTCTTTAGTTTCTTCAGCAACTTTTTTCCTCCCCACACTTTCGTTTGGTTTCATTTACTACTCTTCGCTGGCTGCTTTGGGGTGCTATTGGATTCTTTTTTTGCACCCTTGGTGGTGAGAACACCACAGTATTATGGACTGTGGTGTGTCTATTTGACGCCAGGAGCGCAGACACAACCAGCCGTGTCTCCCTGATGAGTTCCGACCCAGCGGACGAAAGGCCTCGGAGCAGGCAATACAAATATATCTGCCTTCAAAAGGGATTGCGATGGTTCCCTTATGCAGCTAGTGAAGAGTTTTTTTTTATCTGTAACATATTTTCTTAATTTCATGTTCCAAGTTTCTACATCTTCAAACTCCCCCCCCCCCCCCCCCCCCCCCCCCCCCCCCCCCCCCCCCCCCCCCCCCCCCCCCCCCCCCCCCCCCCCCCCCCCCCCCCCCCCCCCCCCCCCCCCCCCCCCTCCTTAAGTCCAAATCTTTGCCAAGTCATTACTATGAAGACAGTTTAGTTGTTGGCCTGCGTTTATTTTTTCCCCCACTATTAGATTGTTCGTCTATGTATTTGTCTGACTTTATTCAAGTTTAAAAGACTGTGCCAGTCTTGAATAAAAGTTACTCTGTGTTAGGTTTTCTTATGGGAGCAAGAAATACCCCACTTGTTTACTGTTTATGAGATCTTTAGATTCGTGACGTGAACCTTTCAAGTAAGCCATCATCGAAACCAGGTGCCGCCAGTCGAACTGATACAATGACGTCAGCCCGCAAATTGTGGATAGAATGCTAGCTTGCGACCTGCAGAAAGTTTTCCTGAAGGGAGGGGGTGAGGAGAGGAGGGGGGGAAAAATGTGCACTATCTGCTTCAGAATAGCTTTACCCACAAGGTGCATCTGAATGACTGTACTGTAAGACTGATAACGGTCTGCCTCAACTTTGCCTCATACATGCCGACGTCACATCAGAAGAGCAGTGTGAAGAGTCGCTGGAAGATTGTTTAACTGTTTGCCCACCAGGGAAGCACAAGTATCAGTCGAGAGCAGTATGAATCCAAAACTCAGAAGCCCCACAGCTGGCGGTCACTGTCAGCATGCAGATGTGAGATACTGCTGGTTCTTATCTGTTGAACGTAGGGAGATGGAAGGGAGGACTTCACTATACTTGGTAAATTGTGCATCGACCGTGTTACACTCAGACTGTCTGCATTGGAGACATTGTGCATAAACATGCTGACAGGACCGACTGTCTTAGCCTGACCTTGTAACTGCCGACCCTATCTAGCCCTGCTCCGTCAGGTTCATAACACATTGCGCAGAAGGTCGGCTGGACATCCAACTCCTAGCACCAGAACACGCCATCCAAAATAGGGCAGTCTTTGAAATGCATTTCACGACACCTGTGCCATCAAAATTGGCCAGTATTCTTCATGAGCTGCTGCGTACCAAACTAAATCTCTCTCTCTCTCTCTCTCTCTCTCTCTCTCTCTCTCTCTCTCTCTCTCTCTCTCTCTCTCTTTGCGAATACGTATTCAACTGTGCGAGTTGGAAGTACCGCAATAAAAGCGTAAATTGCTATTTATTGGAAGCACACTACTGTGAATAGCAGAACGACGCCAGAAGCTGCAGAATCGATTGAATAAAATGCCGTGAAACTGTGAGCCGTTTTGGGTGCTCTCTCTCTTCTCTCTCTCTGTCTGTCTTCTCTCTCTCTCTCTCTCTCTCTCTCTCTCTTCTCTCTCTCTCTCTCTCTCTCTCTGTGGCAAATACGTATTCAACTGTGCGAGTTGGAAGTACCCCAATAAAAGCATGATTTGCTGTGTTTGGAAGCACACAACTGTGAATAGCAGAAGAACGCCAGAAGCTGCAGAATCAATTGAATAAAACACCGTGAAACTCTGGGAACCGGGTTTTGTTCTTTTGTGTGTGTGTGTGTGTGCGCGCGCGCTCTCTCTCCTCTCTTCTCCCTCTCTCTCTCTCTCTCTCTCTCTCTCTCTCTCTCTCTCTCTCTCTCTCTCTCCAAGCGGGCTCCTTTCGTTTTGTCTCTGTCATCTCATTTAACTTGCATGCCTCATCTCTCTTCCCACCCCTCAACCCCAGCCCACACGTCTCTTCAGTCACCGATGGATTGGATGTATGCCAGAAACCGTACAGGTAAAAAACTGACTGCACATAGCAGTCACCTGGGGAGGTGACTCAGCAATGTCATTCCTCGAATTAAGGAAAGACTAATGTCTTGGGGTGATTGTCTGGGACAGACACACGTCGGCTGATTCTGCATTGTAACCGTCTTTCATCAGGGAGCAACGAGCTCCAAATGGCTTTACTGCCTGAAAAAGAAAACGGTCCAAACGACCTGTATTGACAGAAGCTGACGTCACACAAGAAGAGCAGTAATGAGAAGAGTGAGTGGAACAACTCCTGCGTTCAGCCTTTACTGCCCGTTTACCAGGGGAGTGTACTATCAGTCTGGAAGGGCAGGATGTAAAAACCCAGGATCCCCTTTTAGCCGTGGCTGTCTATGCACGGTTACATGCAGACATTGACACTTCGTCATGGTCTGCATTGGGTGTAATGATCTGAGGAGGGGGGTGGGGGGGGGAGAGAGAACAACTGTGCTGTGCGCTGTAGATAATGCCATGTGCCGTGTTTTATCATTGTGGGTTTTCTTAGTGCATCGCTGAACAACAATTAGATAGACTTTATGTGTGTGTGTGTGTGTGTGCTTATGTGTGTTTAAAGCAAGGAATTTTGTAAATGCTGTCACTCACTCAGATGGTTCTGGACATGTACTTGAATTAATTATTCTTATATTAGAATGTTATCATTAAAAAAAATCTTAGTACGTAGGAGTGAAAGGAATAACAGAGGGTAGGATTAAAGACGACCAATTAAAGTGATCAGAAGAACAGGTAAAGAAACAATTGATTTTGTTTTGCTGTTAATGCAAGAAGAGAAACGGCTAATAACCACAATCTAACATGTCAGAAATCATCACATTCCTAATGTCTGTAGATGACACACTTTCACATAAGAAAGAGTTCATTTACCCACAGGCAAAAAATGATATGCAAAACGGTGACAGAATACGTCTACACTTCATATTAGGACGTGTGTCTGTGTCTGTGTTCGTACAGTTCCTTTTATTTTTGTGTCTACAGTCGATCCATAAACATAGTTACTTATTTGTAAAGCTCTCTAGTGAATTTAAGCTGGGAAGAGAAAGCTGTCGTAGCATAATGTGAATATTACCGCTATCTAGAATCAAGGAAACAAAATCACTGCAATGGCAACAGTGCCATTCTGTTCATTCGTAAATGAAAGAACCTTCTCTCTCTCTCTCTCTCTCTCTCTCTCTCTCTCTCTCTCTCTCTCTCTCTCTCTCTCTCTGTGTACTATATCTGTTCAACTGTGTGGGTTGTGCGCACTGAAGAAAAACCTTGATTTGCTATTCATTGGAAACACACTATTGTGAATAACAGACTGACGCCAGAAGCTGCAAAATCAATTGAATAAAATACCTTGAAACTGTGTGAGCTGTTTAAGATGCGCTCTCTCCTCCCTCCCCTCCCTCCTCTCTCTCTCTCTCTCTCTCTCTCTCTCTCTGTCTGTCTCAGCGGGCTCCTTTCATTTTGTCTCTGTCATCTCATTTAACTTGCATGCCTCATCTCTCTTCCCACCCCTCATCCCCAGCCCACACGTCTCTTCAGTCACCGACGGATTAGATGTATGCCAGAAACCGTACAGGTAAAAACTGACTGCACATAGCAGTCACCTGGGGAGGTGACTCAGCAATGTCATTCCTCGAATTAAGGAAAGACTAATGTCTTGGGGTGATTGTCTGGGACAGACACACGTCGGCTGATTCTGCATTGTAACCGTCTTTCATCAGGGAGCAATGAGCTCCTAACGGCTTTACTGCCTGAAAGAAAACGGTCCAAACGACCTGTATTGACAGAAGTTGACGTCACACAAGAAGAGCAGTTACGAGAAGAGTGAGTGGAACGACTCCTGCGTTCAGCCTTCGCTGCCCGTTTACCAGGGGAGTGTACTATCAGTCTGGAAGGGCAGGATGTAAAAACCCAGGTTCCCCTTTTAGCCGTGGCTGTCTATACACGGTTACATGCAGACATTGATGTATTACACGCTTCGTCATGGTCTGCGCTGGGTTTAATGATCTGGGGAAAAGGGGAGAGAAAATCAACTGTGCTGTGCGCTGTAGATAACACCATGTGCTGTGTTTTATCATTGCAGGATTTCTTGGTGCATCACTGCACTACAATTAGACTAGTGTGTGTGTGTGTGTTAAAACAAGGAATTCTGTTAAATGTTCTGTCCCTTGCACAAATGTTTGTGAACATCTACTTGAAATAATGAGTTTCATGTGAGAATGCTGCCATTGAAAAAATTTTTTAGCTTGTAGGAGGGAAAAGGATTAACAGAGGGGAAGTTTACAGATGTTCAAATGAAGTGATCAGAGTGAAAATAAAAGAAAGTTATTTTGAAATTGATTTTTGTTAGTAACTCCTTCATGCACAAAGAAAAATAACTGATAACAAATATAAAGGTTAAAAGAAAATCAACAGTCCTAACGTCTGCAGATGACACTCTTTCATGGATGGAAAGGTTCATTTACTGATAGTCAAAAATGAAGGTCTTGCACAAGCGATCCACAGAAAGTCATGATGTCAGAGGAAGCCTAGCGGAGGAGACGCTGCACTACTGCTGAGTCACTTTGGTGGTGTTCAGTGGTGCCTGCTCTCCTCCTTATAGCCCCCCTGCTGACGACAGTAATTGCTCTTGAACTGAGGGCACCAACAGCTCAATCCATCTACAGTCTCCGTGAGCTGGCCGATACCGGCGAACTAGACACGAATTCGCCAAGGGAATAGACATGGAGAAAACATCCAAACTGGCGTGACCGGCAGAGCAGGGTATGAAGGGTCTCCGAGTTTGTACTTTTTTTTCTTAAAACATAGTTGCGTCAGCCAGGTCCAATACATAAAGACACCTGCAGTGTTTTTTCGGGAAATTGGAACAACACTGTCAGAGACGCATCAGTTGAGTGAATAAAACTCGACTGTGTGAATCGAGTCTTCCCAGCTGAGTCCATCGCAAACGTAGCTCTGGGAAGGAGCCGATTGGGGCACCAAAAAAATCCACAAATAAACAGCTCTGATGACAGTCGAATCCACAAGCTCCAAACCCGTAATTCGCGATGCTAACGCTGCACGTTGGGATACATATTCAACTTTGTTTTATGCGCTCTTAGACTTCTTCGTTGGCGATGAAATCGCTCCTCTTTATGTCCTGGATCTTTCTAAAGCGACTCGAGTCGAAGACGTGAAGTTGTTTTTTTTTTTCTTAGCCAATGAGTCGTATACATTTGGCTTTTTTTCCTTGGGTAGCTTCTGTACATCTCTCTCTCTCTCTCTCTCTCTCTCTCTCTCTCTCTCTCTCTCTCTCTCTCTCTCTCCATTTTTTTTTTTTTTTTTAGAATTTTATGTAATTTTATTTATAACTGCGTTTTTTTTATTCCCTCTTCTACAAAAAAAGCTTAAATAGGTGATGTTCGCCTCACAGTTAAACCGTGACTGAACTCAACAATAATCTGGGTACCTGAGACAGTAGAGTCAAGCTGCACTTTACGAGCAGAATCATAATTAAGAATGCTTGACTGGAACCCGGTGTACATTTGTAAGTGGCCTTCTTTATCATTCAACATCCAAATTTATATCTGCTTTTCTGCTAGAAAGTCTATGGTTCACACAGACCAAAACCGATATGTTGACGTCACGCTTTAAAGAGTCGTGCAAAAATCATCATTGGAATAACTTTCCTGCCTGTTTCTTGAAGAAGCGCATAATCCGCCTGGAAGGGTGTGATGTGAAATCCGGGTCTTCTCTTAGCGGCTCGTCTACGCACGATTACATGTAGAAGCTATTGAGGTATTATATTCCTTGTTGACTGCAGTGGGTGTAATGATCACAGGGGGTTGAACAAAGGTACCACGTGCTGTAAATAGTTCATATTCTGTGTTATGTCTTATCACGGTTGGATTTCTTTGTGCACCGCTGTTTACAGAGTATGTAGAAAAATGTTAAACATCAACTCCCACCCACTTCCTCTCTCTCTCTCTCTCTCTCTCTCTCTCTCTCTCTCTCTTCTCTTCAGAGAGGGTTGGATGTAAAAAAAAAAAAAGTGTTCATACATAGTCCACTACCTTCTTACCTCTTAAAATAAAATAAAGTTCGCTCTCTCTCTCTCTCTCTCTCTCTCTCTCTCTCTCTCTCTCTCTCTCTCTCTCTCTCTCAGCATGCTTATATTTTCATTTCATGTCAACCCCAGTCATCTCACCTGTCTTTTTGTTTGTTTATTCCTTCTTCTTGCATAGCAACCTATGAATGAGTTAAGTGTGTAATATTGACCTCTCAGTTAAGTCATCTGCCTACCTGAGACAGTGACGTCAAGATGCACGTTAAAAAGAGCATCGTAATTAAGAGTACTTGGCTGCTTGCATACCCACTTTCTCTGTTCTGCTCGTACAAAATACCCATTGCGTAGATTTGTACATTGTCCTCGCTGTTAAACAGTTGATGAAATGAAGATTTCTTCTTAAGACCAACTTCAATCAAACATCGTATATTGAAATCTCTTGCGACCCTTTCGTTGGACCTCTTGAATAGCTAAAGGTGATGTGGGTCACAGAATGGCTTTTTTGAATTAACCTTCTCGAATATGTAGCAGATGTTTGGAATGTCATAGGTATCTCTCTCTCTCTCTCTCTCTCTCTCTCTCTCTCTCTCTCTCTCTCTCTCTCTCTCTCTCCTGTTGTCATTTGCATGTCAACCCCAATGGTCTCACCTGTCTCTATATTTACTTATTCTTTCTTCTTGCACAGCAACCTGTTTGTGGCCTTGGTAGGTAATGTTGACCTCACATTTAAATCGGTACCAAACTCAACAGTCGTTTGGCCACCTGAGACAGTGACGTTCAATCTGCACAATATGGACAGAATCTATGTCTGGGACCCGGTGTACGAGTTGTAAGTGGCTTTCTGTACCATGCAACATCCTGGTTTATAACTGTTTTTCCGCTAGAAAAAAATAACGGTTCCCACGGACCCAAGCTGACAGATGCTCACGGCACGCTTTAAGAGTACTGCAAAACTAATCGTTTTAATAAATTTACTGCCCACTTCCTGAGGAAGCGCACAATTAGTGTGGAAGGGTTTGATGGACAACCTGGTCCTCACTTCGCAGCTCATCCACACACGACTACATGTAGACATTGATGTATTCCGCTTCCTGTCATTGCATGCACTGGATATAACGATCGCAGAGGGGTTGAACATGTGCTGTGGATGGTTCATACCCCCTGTGTCATGTCTTATGGCGGGATTTCTATGTGCGCCGCTGCGTATAAAGTACTTGAAAGAACTCCAAATCTCTCTCTCTCTCTCTCTCTCTCTCTCTCTCTCTCTCTCTCTCTCTCTCTCTCTCTCTGCTTCTTTCGTGTTCTTAAATCTCATCTCCATTCAGCTCTCCTCCCTCAGTCGTTTCTTGCTCTGGTCGTATTAAACAACCGTAGGTTAGACATGTGGATTAATCACCCAGGTAAACATTGGTTTGAACTGAATTTCTTCTCTTGGTTAACTTTAGTCCGATCATCGTATCAAAGTGTCTTGAGAACCTTTGTTGGGCTCTTACTTCTCTTCAAAAGCACAACAGCGTTGTATGCTGCAGAATGCCTTGAATGAATCTTGAGGATGTAGCAGTTGTTTTGTGTGTCATCACAGTTTACTCCCCCATTCTCTCTCTCTCTTCTCTCTCTCTCTCTCTCTCTCTCTCTCTCTCTCTCTCTCTCCACAACACACACACATACACACACACACAACAAACACATACACTGACTGACTGAAACCGATTTATTGTCAGATTAACTCATGGCTGTACTCACACACACACACACACACACACACACACACACACACACACACACACACACACACACACACACACGTGCGCACATACGCACATATCATTTTACGTTAACCCCAATCGTCTTACCCATATTTGTGTTTTCTCATTCTTTTTTCTCGCAAAACGACCCATTTATGCATTTGGTAGGTGACGCTGAATTATGACTGAACTCAAATTCGTCGGGGCACCTGGGACAGTGACGTCAATGTCCACTTCAGAGAGTCGTGATTGAGAGTGCTTGGCTAGAGCTCTGTGTATATGTCGTATGCGGCTTTCTATATCACGCAACAGCCAAATTTATATCCGCTATACTGCTAGAAAGATAACGGTTCACACGGACCCAAACTGACAGAAGCTGACGTCACACTTTAACAGTTGTGCAAAAATAATCATTGGAATAACTTTACTGCCCGTTTCTCAGAAAAGCACATAATTAGTCTGTGAGGGTTTGATGTAGAACTCAGATCTCCACTTAGCGGTTCGTCTATGCACGACTGCATGCAGACATTGATGTATTACACTTCCCGTCATTGCATGCACTGGATATAACGATCACAGAGGGGTTGAACACGTGCCGTGTGCTTAGATAGTTCATACCCTGTGTCTCGTTTTATCATGGCGGGATTTTTTTGTGCACTGCTTCGGTGGTGGAGGATAACTTTCCTGAAGGTGATGGATGGAACTCCTGTCCGACAAGCCACCCTGACTGGCAAGTTCTTTACAAGCTTCAAGGTTGAGGCTGATGCGCTACAGTCAGCAGCCAGAACGCTGTGTGAGAATAGAAGGATCATACGTCCCAGAGTCGTCATCTTCTTCGATGCTTTGTCAGTACTGCAGGCTGTTAAAGATCCTCGAAACAAGGAACTCAACTCCCTTGTCTCTACCCAGGCCATTCTGCTGCAGTCCACTCTGAACACCATCATCCAGTGGATATCCTCACACTGCTACGTATACGGTAATGAGAAAGCTGACAACATCTTCGTCAGAAATTTTGCTAAAATTAGAAAATTGTTTATAACAGTAATTGTGGAGAAAATCTCAAATGTGTAAATACTTGTCCTCGTCACATTTCGAAGATAGTAACAAAACTCAAGTTAAATGCATGGAACACAAAATATTCTTGCCATGTTTTTTGTACTTGTGGTAAGCCTATTTCAGTGCATCATTTGTTGATAGAATGTTCTGTCTTAACTCCAATTTATAAAGAAAATTCTATTGATATCAACGTCCAAGATATCAGTCAAATATTGTCCAGCCCTTCTATCATAAACATTGCTACTATTATCGCACAATCTAAAATTGCCAAGTTGCTTTGATGCGTGCTTATTTTCACCACTGATTCAAAAAGTTATTGTTGTTATTTAGTTATCTTTGAGGTTAAGCTTTGTTAGCTAGAGATGACGTTTTAAATTATTTTTCGTCTAATATCATCAATGGTGAACAGACGTTAAATAAACCACTGAACTAAACTGAGAAAGCTGACCGACTGGCAAAGGAAGGAGGACAGCAGCCACAACTGGAGCAGGAGGTCTATTGAGGAAGCCAAAAGCATTGCCAAGGAGAAGCAGAGAAGACGACTTCAACAAGAAGGGTACATACTACATGCTGCCCAGATCACACCAAGTGAGCATTTTGAGACTGAGGACAGGGTACTCTAGACTCAAACACCACATATTCACAAAATTCCACATTGCCGAGTCTTCAGGGTGCCCATGCAGTACAGCCCCAATGACAGTGGAAGACTTCCCGCAGGACTGTCTAACACATAAAAAAGCTAAAAGCAGAGCCTGGCCTGCTGACACATCGACGAGGGAGAAGCTCTAGGGGTCTCTGCAGAGCCTCCGCCGTACAGCAGCCTTCGTCAGTGCCTCTGGGGTTCCTGTCTGAGTGTACGAAGAAGAAAAATTGCGCGCACAAGATACAATGAGGGTTTGAACAAAGGTGCAATGTGCTGTAGGTAGTTGATACCATGTGCCATGCCTTGTTATGGCGGAATTTCAATGTGCAGTGCAGTGTACAAGATATTTTAATGAGCTCCCAACATACCTCTTTCTCTCTCTCTCTCTCTCTCTCTCTCTCTCTCTCTCTCTCTCTCTCCCTCCCTCCCTCTCTCTCTCTCTCTCTCTCTCTCTCTCTCTCTCTCTCTCTCTCTCTCTCTCTCTCCCCTGCTTTCGTGTTGCTGTATGTCGTCTTTGGGAAGCTCACCTGTGAAACAGTGGCTGAAATTATAAAACCTTGCAACCCGAGACTGTGACGTCATCCCACGATTTATAGAGAGAACAATAGCTGGAAATGTTTTCATGGGACATTTTGTACTTTCCTCCTCACTTGATTTTGTGTGTGTGTGTATGTGTGTGTGGTTCACCTTTTTTGTTGTTGTTTTGCTCTCAACCAATATTCTACACTGCGTCTGCCGTTGCGACCATTGCCAATTGCACGATCGTGCATTTTATGATGATTACTCTTCTGTGTCACTTAATTTAATGGAAATGTATGAAAGCAGGTATCCCTCATTACACAATGATCATCTTGTTACCATTCAGAAAGAAGGAAACTTAATTACAACGTGTGGCAGTGCTGTTTAACAGGTAACATACTATCTCCTAACCTTCTCCCTTCTCTCTCTCTCTCTCTCTCTCTCTCTCTCTCTCTCTCTCTCACCGCACACACACACATATATACAGAGAGAGAGAGAGAGAGCATGCTGCTTTTCGTATGGTTAATGTTATCTCCAAGTGGGCTGTCCGTCTTCTGCCTTCACTAGTGTAGGTGTTCTAAAACCACCTGTGGATTACAAACGTGCAGTAGCCTCCCAGTTAGCAGCTCGACTGAAATCACTTGGCATCCTGAGAGTGTGACGTCGTTTCACGATTTATGCAGCAAATAAAAGCTGGGAGTGTTTACCTGGGAGAAACTGCATGCTGGTCGCTTCCAAGATGTTAGCGATCCTGACAGCAGTTATGGGAAATTACTTTGTGGGAATATTCAAGAATCATTTACAAGGAAATTACAAACTGTTACTGTAAAATATATATAAGAACTTATTGGAACAAGAAAATTATACAGGTATTCTTCCTGACATGTATATTGCCAAACCTTTAAATTCAGACGCAGTTGTTACACACTCCCTGTCAAGACAGGAAGAAAGTATGGTATTGCAGGGCACGAACAGCTATGTAAAAAAACTAGTATGATCTTTTTTGTTGATGACTATCATTTTATGATGAAATGCCAGAAATATGAATACGTTATGAAAACGGTATTTACCTACTTGTTATTGTAATGTCTGCCACTTCTGTAAAATAATACTAGGAGGTTAAAAAAAAAAAAGGTACTTTCGAAAATTGCAAAAATTTTGAAAATGGGAAATTTACCTGTTTTGCCTACTCGCATTTTTTTTTTTAAAGAAATGAACTCTTTTTGATCTGTTTTATACATTCGACATACACAGCAAAATGTGTTTATTCACAAACAAAATGTTCATGTTTACATGACATGGAAGAAATGTGATGCTGTTGCTGCTGCGATTTCTTTATTTTTCATCACTCATATCCCAAAGGAGCGAATGGATCGAATTCACGTTAATGTTTGATTTCAAGATTGTACTTACGGCATACATCGACATCACTTAACTGCCGGAGAAATTACCATTTACACTAAGTGATGCTGGCGTCACGCCTCGAGAACGTTGCAGGATTCTTCAGAGCAATAACTGGTTAATTCTTTGCCGCCCGTTTCCCAGGGAAGCACACAGCCAGTCTGAAAGCGACGGATATGAAACCCAGGACTGCTGTTTGAACGGTCACCATGTGTACAGTGACATGCGGGCACCTGTGGGTCCCTGGAGGCGGTTTGCTCTGGATATAATGACCTCAGCGACATTGAGCAACGTGTCGTAGTTGAAAACAGTTCATTACAAACTGATCAACGTGCCGCGTGCAGTAAACAGTTCATTATACTGTGACTTGTCTTATCCTCGTTCATTATACTGTGTCATGTCTTATCCTCATTCATTATACTGTGCCATGTCTTATCCTCGTTCATTATACTGTGCCATGTCTTATCCTCGTTCATTATACTGTGTCATGTCTTATCCTCGTTCATTATACTGTGCCCTGTCTTATCCTCGTTCATTATACTGTGCCCTGTCTTATCCTTGTTCATTATACTGTGCCCTGTTCTTATCTCGTTCATTATACTGTGCCCTGTCTTATCCTTGTTCATTATACTGTGCCCTGTCTTATCCTTGTTCATTATACTGTGCCCTGTCTTATCCTTGTTCATTATACTGTGCCTGTCTTATCCTTGTTCATTATACTGTGCCATGTCTTATCCCTTGTTCATTATACTGTGCCCTGTCTTATCCTTGTTCATTATACTGTGCCATGTCGTATCCCCGTTCATTATACTGTGCCCTGTCTTATCCTTGTTCATTATACTGTGCCATGTCTTATCCTTGTTCATTATACTGTGCCCTGTCTTATCCTCGTTCATTATACTGTGCCCTGTCTTATCCTTGTTCATTATAATGTGCCATGTCTTATCCTTGTTCATTATAATGTGCCATGTCTTATCCTTGTTCATTATACTGTGCCATATCTTATCCTTGTTCATTATACTGTGCCATGTCTTATCCTTGTTCATTATACTGTGCCATGTCTTATCCTCGTTCATTATACTGTGCCATGTTTTATCCTCGTTCATTATACTCTGCCATGTCTTATCCTTGTTCACTATACCGTGCCGTATCTTATCCTCGTTCATGATACTGTGCCATGTCTTATCCTCTTGTCTCTAAGGTCGGTGCCCTTGCATGATTGTGTTTTTTGTTATAACTATTTTTTCCATTGTGTGATACAAGTGACAGATAAAAGAGACTGGCATTATGATGCAATGTAAATCTTGTTGCATTCAGAAAAAAATGAAACAAATTAATAACAAGGGACACGGGTGCTGTTTAATCGGTAAAATACTATCTTTAGCCTACATCTCTCTCTCTCTCTCTCTCTCTCTCTCTCTCTCTCTCTCTCTCTCTCTCTCTCTGAGCATGCTGTTTTCGTAATTGCTTATGTTATCTCTAACTCAGCTCTCCCGCTTTCACTTTCTCTTGTCTTTCTCCTAAAGTACCGGTGGGTAAGGTATGTGATTTAACGCAGTCAAAGAGCGGGCGAAGTTTAGTCACCTGAAACTGTGACGTCATTCCACGAATTATGGACAGGATAATGGTAGTGAGTGTTCACCTGCGAATAGATATACGGTGGCCGCTTCCTTCTCGCGGTTTTATCCGCGAGGGAACATCCAAACCATTTAAATGGAACGGTTCGCACGACCCAGGCAGATGCTGAAGCCCTGCTCCGAGGGCAGTACGAGAATAATCACCTGATAAACTGCTCAGCTCTGCCGCCCGTTTCCCCGGGAAGCTCATGATCAGTCTGGCAGGGACGTATATAAAGCCCAGAACAGCTCGTTAAGCGGTTCCTGTCTGCACACGATGACATGCAGACATTTACGGACCCCGGTCGCTGCGTGCACCGAGTATAAAGGTCTCGGGGGGGGGGGGGGGGGGGGGGGGGGGAGGGAGCGATAGAGCAACGCTTCTTTGCGCTGGAAGTCGTTCATTACACTGTGTTATACCTCACCGTGGTTTCTCTGTGCGCGCGCGCGCGCGCGTGTGTGTGTGTGTGAGAGAGAGAGAGAGAGATCCTACGCCCATTTTTGTATCTGTGTTGTTCGAACGAAAGATAGTTGAACTCGTAAAAAGTTTGTAGATATCGTTCTCTATGGTCTTTCTTTGCTAACCCGAGTGCAAACCAATGGAAAGGGGAATAATTAATGCAGTAAAATTCCTTCCCTTGCCCAGTTTGAGAGCCTGGAACTACTGCCGTCTGACCTCTGAAACGTTTTTTTAATGACACGGTGCGCAGACAGATGACTGAGCTTGTGATTGGTTTGTATCTGTTCTTTTTTAACACCACAACTGAGTGTGTCATATTTCAGATAAAATCTTCTGTGTTCTGTTGAATATTATGTCAAAACCCTTGGTGTTCTTTCCGGCTTTTCCCAATCGAGATGCCCGAGTGGCAATCGATGACATGAGAACTTGATGTGTCAGGTGTTAATTAAGGTTAAGCTTGTGGTCTGCGTGCGTACATGGTCGCCAGAAACCATAGCTATCCCTGACTGACATGTCTGCATGTGCGAGTTGCTATTTCCAACGGCGCTTCCCGCCGATTAGAGGACATTACTCTCTTTGATGGGGAAAAAGATAATGGCTGAACATAATAAGAAAAGATTCCAGTTTTGACCTATGGCGCTGAAAGACAAGAATTGAATTGTTTGTCAAAGGTGAAACGGATTTTAAGCGGTAAGAAGCTGTACAAATTAGGTTATCTCTTTTATATGTATGTCGGGCGATGTGGTTCGCCGAGTTTTGTAAACTTCATTTTGACTGGTAGAAAGAGCAGTCGGAATATTCGCCTGTTGCACACTTTGACTGGCTGGCTGAAATGGATGATGCACAAAGAGGAGGGAGGGTGGTGGAGTTCTTCCATGATTGGCTGCAGTGGAAGGTGCACATAAAGAAGGGATGGTGGTGGTCTTCATTGATCGGTTGCAATGGAGGATGCACGTAGAGAATGGAAGAAGAAGAAGGCATTCCATGACAGGGTGACTGGAGAATGCGCATCGCGGTAGTGAATGCACCTAGAGAAGGGGCCGGGGGTTGATGCTTAAGGAAAAGGGAGGATGGTGAATGCATTTAAGGAATGGAGAGAATGATCAGTCAAAACGGAGGATGCGAAACGAGGCGTGGGAAAAAGCCGGTTGGGGATGGTGATCCGCTGGCTGGTTGAAATGGTTGATGAACACAGAGAACAGTCATCCAATGAACGGCTGAAATGGACGATGCAGGCAGTGGAAAACTTTCCATATTTAAGGAATGGAGAGAATGATCAGTCAAAACGGAGGATACGAAACCAGGCGTGGGAAAAAGCCGGTTGGGGATGGTGATCCGCTGGCTGGTTAAAATGGTTGATGAACACAGAGAACAGTCATCCAATGAACGGCTGAAATGGACGATGCAGGCAGTGGAAAACTTTCCATTAATTAGGTGAAATGGATGGTGCGAGCGCGCGCGCGCGCGCGCAACACCCCCACCACACACACACACACACACACACATACACACACACATTCCTCTAGTGATCAGCTGAAATAGATAATCCAAATTTTTATATGAAAGCGGGAACTGTCTGTCGCAAAAGACGGAAAATTGGACGATGCGCTATAGACGGAGAGAAGACTCATGTACATACTATTCGACTAGCAAGACGCTACGTGATCTGGTGTCACTGGCATCATACAATACTGTCTGTGCAATACAGAATGACATTGTAGACTGTTCTTCAGTACGTCCTCATCATAACATTTCATTTCTAGACTTCGTCTTTTCTCTCTCTCTCTCTCTCTCTCTCTCTCTCTCTCTCTCTCTCTCTCTCTCTCTCTCTCCCGTCTTACACGCCCATGTGTAAGTGTTTGTGTATGATTGCGCGTGTGTAAGCGTTCGTGCATTTGTGTGGGTGCGTGCGTGCGTGTGTGTGCGCGCGAGCGCATGTCCGTTCCTCATTTTCCTGTTAAGTTCAATCATGATGACCCCCTGACCACTGTTCCCGATGACCATGACAGGTGGCCGGACCCTTCATCACTCACTGCCCCTTCCTGACCAATACCTTGTCGTGTGACAGATAGCGGGATGCGGCCTGCTGGGGTTCGGGGTGTACATCCGCACCGGCGAGTCCCGGGTGTCGCAGGTGTCCAGCGTGCTGAGCAGCTACCTGTACTCCACACTGTCGCACCTGCTCATCGCCTCCGGGGGCCTCGTCATCCTCCTCTCCTTCCTCGGCTGCTGCGGCGCCATCAAGGAAGTCCGCTGTATGCTGGGAACGGTAGGTGACCTTGTTGTTTGGGAGACAAGACAGGTGTGTGTCTGTGTGTGTGTGTGTGTGTGTGTGTGTGTGTGTGTGTGCGTATGTATGTGTGTGTGTGATATTCCTGAGGAAAACAGTTGTGATCCCAAGGGAAACCGTGATGGCGGGGAAATCGGTTATTATCGTTGTTTTCCCTGCTCTTTCTGACCTGG
The DNA here is from genome assembly GCA_033310375.1 of Conus canariensis. Taxonomy (NCBI): domain Eukaryota; kingdom Metazoa; phylum Mollusca; class Gastropoda; order Neogastropoda; family Conidae; genus Conus; species Conus canariensis. The sequence continues at coordinate 10,820,903 of CM065721.1, read as the reverse complement.
GCACTGGTGGTGATGGTATTCCGGTTGTGAAAGCCGGAAATGGAAGTAGGGAAAGAGGCAGTGATCCTGATGGATAATACCATTGACAGCTGTTCTCCCCGGTTATCGCTGTTTCCTTAAAGGATGATGATGAAAGAGGCAGTGATCCTGATGGACAATACCATTGACAGCTGTGCTCCCCGGTTATCGCTGTTTCCTTAAAGGATGATGATTAAAGAGGCAGTGATCCTGATGGACAATACTATTGACAGCTGTGCTCCCCGGTTATCGCTGTTTCCTTAAAGGATGATGATTAAAGAGGCAGTGATCCTGATGGACAATACCATTGACAGCTGTGCTCCCCGGTTATCGCTGTTTCCTTAAAGGATGATGATTAAAGAGGCAGTGATCCTGATGGACGATACCATTGACAGCTGTGCTCCCCGGTTATCGCTGTTTCCTTAAAGGATGATGATTATTTTCACCGAGAAAGCAGGGAAAACGGACGTGATCCGTGGTTTCACCGCGATTGCTCATTTTCCTGTTGTCTCTGCTTGCATCAGATGTTACTCCCATGGTGAGGGGTAGAGAGATGGGTGTGAAATGGAGCAGGTGTGCGTATAGGCGTGAGTGCGCGCGCGCGCGTGTGCGTGTGTGTGTGTGTGTGAAAGTATGTGCGCGAGGGCTTTGGTGTGTGTGTTGTGTGAACATTAATTAACTTAGAATGAGCATGTTTGTGCGGTGCATGTGTTTGAGTGTGAGCTTGTGGTGTGTATTTGTGCATGTGTGTGGTGTGTGTGTGTGTGTGTGTATTTATGCATGTATAGTGTGTGTGTGTGTGCCAAAAGATGTTGTTCTGTCTGTCGGCCCATGTGATGACTGTGCATTGTGTTTCAGTTTTTCGTCCTGATACTGATCATGCTTGTCGGCCTGCTGGTCAGCGGGATACTGACCTATGCTTATCGGGACCAGGTACGTAATCTTTGACTGACACCGTGTTTATTTCATGTACATTGATGGTATGGTAGGTTCTCTAACAATAAATAATAGTAATGATTTCAATAATGATTATGATAACAGTAACAATAATAAAAATGCCCCCCTCTCTCTCTCTCTCTCTCTCTCTCTCTCTCTCTCTCTCTCTCTCTCTCTCTCAGTGAGAGAAAGAGAGAGATCTGTTACAGCACTAGAGTTCGGTCAACAGCAATGATACATACATTATTTACAGACAGGATGATTGTTGTGAACGGAAAGATTGAAACGAGGGGTACTTGTATTCTTTGTTTGTTTTGAAGGTACAGGTATACCAGAACAATGGTGAAATCCTGCCTGTGGCGAGGCAGATTGTAATAAAAACGAGTAAGAAAAGACGTCCTAAATTCCTGGGATTCAAACAAGTGGGCGGGAAAGCAGAAACTGGAGATGATAGAAAAAAAAACAACAACAAAATTTGGACTGTAAAAGCGGGTATTAATCACCACTAAGACCCAAAAAAAAGTGAGATTATGTAATCTTCCTTCGTGGAAATCAGCATATAGGCTATTCAGACAAAATGACCGTTCACACCCCACCAGCAACCGCCACCTTTCCCCTAGAACATACGACCCAGCGGCGTAGGGGGAGGGGAGGGGAGGGGAAGTTGTGGGCTGCCTTTAAACCTGTCGATCGCCCGTTATCCTGATGACGATGCACAGATGAAAGACGTTGTTGGTGTTGGTGACAGATCGGTGATCACGTGCTGAAGGAGCTGTACCGGTCCCTGAACACGTCATACGGGATGCCTGGACAGGAGTCGGTGACGGAGTCCTGGGACTTCCTGCAGAAAGTGGTACGTCTGCGCGATGTGGTCCTCTGGGGCAGTTTAGTGTAGAACCGTCTTCTGATTGTGGAGGGATGATCTTCTTGATCGTGCTGCCCTGTCCTTTGGCTTGCACATTTTGCTGTCTTCTTGTTGTTGTTGTTCTTGTTGTTGCTGTTGTTGTTGTCAACAGCTTTTCATCATTGTGATGTTTTTGCATTTGATATTCTCTCTTTCTCTCTCTCTCTCTCTCTCTCTCTCTCTCTCTCTCTCTCTCTCTCACCTTTGATTTAATGCACACTGGGAATAGATGTGTACCGTTTGTTTGCAAGGAAAGGAAGAGTTAAATGTTATTGTTCTGTTACCCCCTCCCCTCTTGTCTGAAGACCTCTTTGGTAATGACAATAAAATATCAAACTCTCTCTCTCGCTCTCGCTCTCTCTCTCTCTCTCTCTCTCTCTCTCTCTCTGTTCTCTCTCTCTCACTCTGCATTTTTCTCAGAGTGTGCGAGTACGTATGTGTGAACAATGGCGTGTGTGGTTTTGTGTGTCTGTGCGTCCGCGCAACATCCTCTCCACGTTGGACTGAACGGAACAAATGGAACTACAACAGACCCTGAGTGTTCACGAGCCAGCAGTTGCTGTCACACACACAGATCCGTGGACACCGGCATGCACACACACGCGCGCGCGCGCGCGCGCAACCACACACACACACACACACCACACACACACAGAGTTGTGCGCATACTCACAAAAAAAAGAAAACGAACACGTGCATGAAGACATGGAAACAGAGTATATGGAAGTAGTCATATTCGTCAAACGCCATATCAAGAGAGAGTGGGGGGGGGGGGGGGAGAAAAAAATGATCGTACTGGGTGGTACTCACGCCTGATCCGTGCTTGGATTATGCAGAGATCAGTCGTCTGCCATGTCTCAGCTCTTCCCTCCCTTTCACCCTTCTTGTAAGGTAGCCACGGGGATGACCGGTGGTGGTTTATGGCATATGGACTAGTCCTGGACACACGATGCGCCTTCAGCGAAATTCGATCTGGCCATGTAGGCCTACGGCTTGTGTTCACGTTCGTGTTCTGCGTCATGACAAATGAAACACCCAGTAAAAATAGACTTCTGGCGTCAGCAGGCCCTTTGAAATTAAAGGAACAAAAAAAACAGCTGAATCGGTGCTTTAAAAAGTTCTGCAGTGCGCGTCACTACAGCAGATCAAAGTTAGCTACACAAGCCAGCACATCAGTCATGGGGTTTTCCCAGACAGCGTAGACTGGAAATAGACCCAGACGCCGTTTATTTTTTGTGACGCAGCCAAACGCAAATATCCCGGCGCGCAATGCATCTCGCACAAGACAAGCCAAACCCGAATGCTCGACAAAAGCTGGCATGGCAAAATGGCGACAGTGATGAATGAATACAAGGCTGAAACGTAAAATTAATGAAACGGTTCAAACATTAAGAGCTGAGTACGTCGAATTCTGTGGTGTTAGTCAGATGATGACAGAAAAGCAATTGACAGCGGATGTCCGGAGGATGATCAGACTAACCAGTTCGCAGTAAGACATAAATCCGCTTTCGCCGAACAGAAGAAACTGCCAAGCTCGCTGTGCTTCTCAACACCATGTTGTAGTAGTGGTATAAGTACAGTTAGAAAGGTCCCCTCCTCCCGCTCTCTTTGGGTGATTATCTACACAATATTGCCCATGGCAGTTAAGGACGTGAACCCTTTGGAGTGATTATCTACACAATATTGCCCATGGCAGTTAAGGACGTTAACCCCACGGATAACCTGGCCTACATTGGTGCCTCCATGAAGAAACGAATCTCCATGTTTTTCAAATCAGAATGCAAAGCGATAGCATTATCTTCATCGTCATCATCCTCAATTACCGTCATCAAAATTGTCTTAAAAACGTGGTAAAATATGAACGATTTAAACACAAAACACACACACACACACACACACACACACACACACATGTTAACAGATAAAGAAGTAACCCTTTGGAATCGATCAGAGCTTTGATTTTGTGATAGGGGCAGATAAAAAGCATGCCGAGAAAGGGAGCGGTGTGTGTGTGTGTAGGGGAGGGGACAGAGGAGGGGGGGGGGGGAGAAGATGGCAGGGCGTGTCGAAGAACCCTAGAATTCCCCGACCCATAACCGAGGTCGAGCATCGCGTGTCCCTGGAGAACTGGGAGAATTAGCGAGTGCGTTGAGTGTGCGAGGCTTTTTGAAGCCATCTTCGTGACAGGTGAGGATCGAGGGGACCAGGCAAGGGTGATGGGGGGGGGGGGGGGGGGGGTTGTCTGCTGGCCTAGCCTCCGCCTCCTGGCTATATGAGAGCACGTCAACAAGTGAACAGTACGAGGGCCCGAGAGCGTGAGTAGTTGCTTGTTGGATGCTCGCTTGCTGGGTTAATTACAATCCTAATTTTACAAATGAAGAACAAAAAAAGAGGTTGAAGTCCTAGAGTCTGATGGTTGTAGCGGCAGTGAACTGTCAGCGATTCGCCGTGTTCAGGACACGGCATGGTGGAGCTGATTTCTCTCCTTCCACCTCCTTTAACAGTTCCTGATCTGAATTAGGTATCCATTTACTACAGAACGTACAGAAAGTATTTCAGCCGAAAAATCCAGTCCTACGAATCATTCGAACTCACGGACAATCACCTCCGCAGACAAACGCTTTGATTACGGGCCCATTTCCACTAGACTGTGTTAAGATATATTGCACAGATAATGACTGCGGAATACCATTCTCTGAATGCTGGTATGAACCAGTTTGATGTGCTCAAATAGTAGGCTGTTTGATTGTGTTCATTTGATAAGGTTGTTCGGTATTCATGCGAAGCCGCATGGGTGAATAGTCGACTGGATTTACTTCGATTTTTGGTAGGACTGAGTTGGCTGGCCGACCGATTTCACTGAGTGATGCATTGTTACACAAATCAGCTAGTGTGTGTGTTTCTCTCGCTCTCGCTCTCTCTCTCTCTCTCTCTCTCTCTCTCTCTCTCTCTCTCTCTCTCTCTCTCTCTCTCTGTGTATATGTGTGTGTGTTTCATTGGGAGGGGAATTCAGTCTGTCGGTGATTATTTTTGTTTTGCATCTTTTTTGTTTGTTTGTTGTTGTTGTTTTTGACGATGGAGAAATGATGAAGAGTATATGAGACTGCAGGTAATGATCCGATGGTCTTTTCAGTTCGCGTGTTGCGGGGTGGAGGGCGGTATCAACTCCACCACGTCCTGGGCGTTCTACAGAAATACGTTGTGGTACAACAACCAAACAGGTCAGATGTCCACTCCGAATGCACATAGTGGAACTTGCATGCACGTGCGCGCACACTCAACACTCGTGGCCACGCACGCACATGCATGCGCACACACGCCCGCGAGCAGCGCGCGCACACACACACATGCATACACACACATACACACACACACACTCTCTCTCTCTCTCTCTCTCTCTCTCTCTCTCTCTCTCTCTCATTCAGACACGCACGCGTGCGCGCTCACACACACACACACACACACACACACACACACACACACACACACACACACACGCACACACACACACACACACGCACTCACAAACACACACACACACACACACACACACACAAACACACACACACGTGTACATAAATGATTACACGCCCGTGCGCGGGCATGCGCACACGCGCACACACACACACACACACACACACACACACACACACACACACATCCGTGTTTGTACGTGCGTGCATGAGCGTGAACACACACACACGCGCGCACAAACATACAAATATGTGCGTACATACGTATGCACTTAATGCGTGCGAGCACACACACATACTCATGTACGTCCACACAACCGCGCGCGCAGGCATACACACACGCGCGCGCGCACACACGCACACACACACACACACTGACTCACACACGCACATACGCGTGCACACGCACGCACACACACACACACACACACACACACGCACTGACTCACACACGCACATACGCGTGCACACACACACACACACACACACACACGCACTGACTCACATGCACATACGCGTGCGTGCGCACGCACGCACACACAACACACACACACACACACACACACACACACCTGCATTACTTCCGAGGAACATACATTCCTTCCCTGTGACCTTCCTTCCTTGCACAGTGGAATTAGCGTGCTATGCACTTTTTCTTACTCTGTAATATGTGCGTAGTTTTTTCCCAGGTAAATTTCTCACAAAGCAGCGCTGCTGGCAGCTGGGAAGGTGTTCTGTTACAGATGTCAAGGGGGGGGGGGGGATGTAGAGGGGAAGGTGGGGGAGGGGTGAACATCCTGAAAAGAGCACTGACCAGTCAGTAGAGGTGTCTGTCTATATCTGGTGTTCTGACGACAAAGAGCCGCGTGTAATGAGAACAGGATTCCCTTTCTGATCTCCTCCTGCTTTCAAGATTAAAGGCGGCCTCTAAGGAGCAAGATGCTGAATCAGGGTGGGTTCTTGACGCCTTCTCTTTCATCACCTTCTTTAATACGTATCTACTCTGTAAAGAAGAATATTATTCAGCCCAGGGAAATGAGGGATCACACACATGCACATACACACACGCGCGCACACACACGCACACACACACACACACACACGCACACACACGCGCGCACGCACACACACATACACACACACACACACACACACACAGTGAGAGAGAGAACATCTTTCACCCCTCATGGAATAGAGTATGATGATTTATCAAGAGAATCAAGTGATGCTTTAGTTGTTTGCCTGCTGATGCTGTGGGGAGAGGGATGTAGATGGTGTCTGCAGAGTAGGGGAATGCGTGCAGTGTTGCAGGTGGTGTAGCTGATCTCTCCACAACTGTCAAACACTTTTCTTCTTTATAGGTTACTTGTTTGAATTCGTATCGTGTCTAATGCAGCGGCGGTCTTACAACCTGCCAGTGAAGTCAATAAGTTGGCAGTCAACCAAACATCCGGATGTACTATTTTGTCTACGATCCGAGTAGCTACTGTGGTGTTAGTGGTGTCTGTTATTATCCAATATACGCAACACACCACTACCATTATGACCCCCTGCTGACGAGAATAATTTGTGGCGGAGCAAGGACGAGTGAGCGCACCCCCCCCCCCCCCCTTCTTTAAAAGGGAGGCGACCCCCACATCCATCCCATACGGTCCTCATAAACTTGCCGACACGCACGACTGCTAGCACGATTCACCCGTCCATTCAGCGACAGTCCTATAAACTTGCCGACACACACGACTGCTAGCACGATTCACCCCGTCCATTCAACAACAGTCCCATAAACTTGCCGACACCCAAGACTGCTAGCACGATTCACCCCGTCCATTCAACGACAGTCCCATAAACTTGCCGACACCCAAGACTGCTAGCACGATTCACCCTGTCCATTCAGCGACAGTCCCATACACTTGCCGACACCCAAGACTGCTAGCACGATTCACCCTGTCCATTCAGCGACAGTCCCATACACTTGCCGACACGCACGACTGCTAGCACGATTCACCCCGTCTATTCAGCGACAGTCCCATACACTTGCCGACACAAGACTGCTAGCACGATTCACCCCGTCCATTCAGCGACAGTCCCATACACTTGCCGACACCCAAGACTGCTAGCACGATTCACCCCGTCCATTCAGCGACAGTCCCATACACTTGCCGACACGCACGACTGCTAGCACGATTCACCCCGTCCATTCAGCGACAGTCCCATACACTTGCCGACACCCAAGACTGCTAGCACGATTCGCCCTGTCCATTCAGCGACAGTCCCATACACTTGCCGACACGCACGACTGCTAGCACGATTCACCCCGTCTATTCAGCGACAGTCCCATACACTTGCCGACACAAGACTGCTAGCACGATTCACCCCGTCCATTCAGCGACAGTCCCATACACTTGCCGACACCCAAGACTGCTAGCACGATTCACCCCGTCCATTCAGCGACAGTCCCATACACTTGCCGACACGCACGACTGCTAGCACGATTCACCCCGTCCATTCAACGACAGTCCCATACACTTGCCGACACCTAGGACTGCTAGCACGATTCACCCCGTCCATTCAGCGACAGTCCCATAAACTTGCCAACGCTAGACTGGGACGAATTGTAAGGGTGCATACTAGCTTCATAAGCTGATAAAAGCTGTTTCCTCGGAAAACAGTAATCATTCCTCGGGGAAAACGAGGTTAAGCTGTTATCCCGAGGATCGCAATTCTATTCCCTCGGATAACGGCTGTTTTCTCCGTCTTCTGTGAGAAGTACAAAAGCTGTCGCTATTTTCCCAAGGAAAACGGTTATTATCGCTGTGAACCCTAAGGATCACGACCGTTTTTGCGGGGAAAACGATTAACTCTCCTCAAGGAAAACCATGAAAATCAGAATACAGTTGGGGGGATCGGGATCACAGCGACTTTTCCGACCCTTTAAGCACTTGTAGACAGCGACCATAGCTGTTTTTTTCCTCTGTTGACAATATTTTCCTCGCCATAATACCCGTTTTCGTCAGGAGAACAATGAAAATAGTGATTATAAGACATAAAAACTGAACGTAATCCTCAGGGAAAGCAGTCATCATCCTCAGGAAAACAAGGAAAAGAGTTGTTATGATCCACAGGAAAGAAGTTGTGATCTTAGGATGAAAACTTCCCATCTTTTCGCTGTTTTCCTCGAGGATCGTGGCAGGTTTGTGTATGTGTGTGTGTGTGTGTGTGGGAAAACACTTACTACCGTCTTCAGACGCTGCTATGCTTCCATAAATTCATCCCATCCATCCAGTGAGTCGTATGAACTTACTGACACTCAAGACTAACACGAACTCACCACAGGTGTGAATGTGATAAGGAAATCCAGACTGAGGTCACCGTGGGGGCAGGGGGTGAAGTGTCACGGAGAAGTGCCTTTTGGTGGTAGTCAGCGAAGATGATGCTACGGGGCTACGTTCTGGTCTGATGGTTGTGTTCTTTTATATTATCAGCCAGCACCGAGTGATACGGAAATCTGCAGTGATGGTCAGGAAATAACTCTCAGAGGTTCATCAGTTAAGTGCGTGAAGCTCGACCTTGGGATCCCAGCCTATCTGCCTGAGCCCCTGGCACACTCCACAGTAGTGGGTAAGAGCAGTCCCGTGGCCGGAGTATGTCGCAATTCTATGTCTTTGATAGGGTTTGAACTTACGATCTCCAAAGCCTGCAACCCGTGATATTACTGTTTATGCCTCTATCATTTCAGTTTTCAATTCAGTCATAAGAAAACGAAAATGCACGATCACGGTCAAGCGCGTGCGTACCCACACACACACCCACACACACACACAGATGGCACGACCATCATTTGCTGCCTCAGCTTCCCCCTCCCTCCCCCCCTCCCCCCATCTCTCTGGTCCATGCTTCTGCAGGCTGTTGGCCAAGGCGCTAGATGCAGACAAAGGTCGATGTGATAGCGGCAGTTTACGACCGTTAGGAGACAGGACGCCTGTGGGAGAAGGCGAGTGGGAGGGGGCTGCTGCCACAGTTATCTGTTCCGCTCCGCCTCTCAGTCCTATTACCACGTCTTACTATCGCCGTTAATGTCCCTCCACCTTTCCCTTACCCCCCCCCCCCCTTACTTTCTCAATACTTCCTTCCATTCCATGCCCCCCCCCCCCCCCCATCCCCGCTCCCCTTTCGCGCGCTGCTCATAACACCCTCGTTACCCCTGCTCCCCGTTGTTTTCATTTGCAGGGTTTTTCACCCACCCCGGGTTTTTCACGCAGGGGAACGAACCGTCGACCTTTAAACTCCTGAACTAGAAGAGGAACTGCGCGCTAAAGTCTGAAGTTACAGGTGGCCCTGCGTCAAAGGAGAGTATGCTGAGTAATGTGGAGGGTTTCTGCCAGGGAGTCAGGGTGCGGGAAAGAAAATACACGAAGACACACATAAAAGAAAAAGAATCAACCTTGACATCGTGCCACTGAGATATAAAACTTGATGACTCAGGTGAACGTGCGCACGTGAAGTCCAGGAGCAGGCGATTGAGCAAGAATGAAAAGGAGGTCACGTGGGTAGTGCATGCTGGACTAAATGACGAATCCCGCACAGCGAGAAACAAAGTCTGTGCAGTTTGGCATCAGAACGTGTATGGAGCAATATGTTGGTCAGGAGCCCAGCAGACATCATTCTTACCAATTCTGACCCCTAGCACAGGGCTTCTTTGCCTCTGTATCTAACTCTGTGTGTGTGGTGTGGTGTGTGTGTGTGTGTGTGTGTGTGTGTGTGTGTGTGTGTGAGAGAGAGAGAGAGAGAGTGTGTGTGTGTGTGTGAGAGAGAGAGAGTGTGTGTGTGTGTGAGAGAGAGAGAGAGAGTGTGTGTGTGTGTGGTTTGGTCAGTCATCTATTCTTTCGTTTCTTCTCTTCTTTGTGCGTTCTACTGTTCTTCTCGAATACCATATGCGCTTGACTTTCTTTTCTCCGTCTTCATGAAATTATGACAGTGTGGTAGACAAAACCTTGTCATTTCTTTCGACATACCCCACAAAATTCGCTAAGGATGTTTGTTGTAACTTCACGAAAAGAAATATGAGTTACAGTAGGATAATGTTAACTATGACAGTCAGAGGAAAGGGTCTTTGTGTACCTTTCTTTTAACGCAGGAAGCAGAGTTGAAGCTGAAGCATGCATGTGCTGGCCTGTTATGTCCCCATCCACCACCCCAGTCTCCCCCACCCTCCACCCCGCCATCCCCCACCCTGTGTAAGAGTTCCCAAGTCGACGGTGTATAACTTTTGTTTTCCTTATTGTGTCTCCAGCAAACCTTGAGGGGGGGGGGGGGTCTAGTTGGCGGCGCTCAAGGCTTTTCAGCGCGTTTGGGGGAATGTGCGGCTGAGGCACGTGGCAAGCCTCATCATTTATGACCTTGTCCCACTCTGTTTTCAGTTTCTTGTTTGCTGTATTTGTTTTTCACTTCTGATTTGCTGGTTTATTTTCAGCTCTTGTAATTTGATCTCATGGCTCGGAAGGCATTTAGGTTTTATGGTATAGATTCCGTTGCATCAAGTTGTCACTGTGCGGGTACTAATCAATATGAGATAGAGCACATCGGCTGAGCTAGGAGACAAATCCTGATTGGGCATCCTTTCCTCGCACGTGATTCTATGTTAGTTTGAATTGTTTGCTTTCCGGTTCCAGTCCTTTTTCCGAATTCATCTATCTTCTGTGTGTGTGTGTGTGTGGGGTGTGTGTGTGTGTGTGTGTGTGTGTGTGTCCAGTTCCAGTCCGTTTTCCGTTTTCGTCCATCCTGTGTGTGTGTGTGTGTTTTCCGGTTCTAGTCTGTTTTCGTCTGTCCGTTTGCTTCTCCTTTTATTTTCTCAAGTAATCGATAATCCACTTCCGGCTGGCTAGGCCTGTCCAACCTTCACCGGAGCCCCGCCAGCCGGCCGTTTCAGGGTGATCCATCCAGTTTGGTCGTCATGGCTGTCACAGCAGTCATGTTGCTAGCACTTGCGCCATGTTTCTTCCAGCCCGGCAGTGCTCCGCTTTGGCTGTTTCCACCCCCTACGACGATGGACGAGGGGGTTGGATTTCGGGAGGCCCACCTCGCACTTGACCATTGTCTCCGCCTCCCCGCGCGCCACGTGACGGTAGAAGCGGCAGATGAAGAAGAAGAAGACGAGTTTGAACTGTTGGAAGTTCCCGTACATTAAAAGGAGTGGGCGATGATTGACCCGCTTCCCTTTCCCGCTGTTCACCTTTGTTGGAGGGGTGTTCGTTCACGCAGACCACTAATCCACTTCGGTCACCAAGTCAAAAATATGTTCATGACTGCATGAATTTGAAAAGACAGTCATGGCTCCATATATGTGGGTCTACAGGAATGATGGTCTCTTCATTAATGATGATTTCTCATAATAGTATGCAGAGTCTATAGACCCGTAAGGGTTGTCCTGACAGGGGCTGAGTCTGAGTCCAGTTACTGCGCACTGCAAGAGAATTGTTCAGCTGGCTGGGCCGCCCGCTCAAGTAAACATGTATGCCAGCTTGTTCTCCCTGCTGTTCAGGGAGGTCGGCCCGCAGCCTGCATGTAACCTTTGCTGGCGCGGGAACCTCCAACTTGATCGTTTGTCACTGTCTGTGGCTAAGATGTGGTGAACAGCCAACCGACCCATGAATAGGAGGTACACAGAGAGCCAAGCAGATCAACGGGAAGCCGTGAATGCCTTCATCTAGGTACAGTAGCATTCTGACTAGCGGCCCCGATATGGCCCTCTACAATCAGGAGCTGAAAACAACATGACCTGGGCAAGCGAAGATACTTCTCTCCCTTGTGATAGATGTATTATTTACATACGTGTACACACACACACACACACACACACATATATATATATATACATATACATATATATATATATATATCATATATATATACATATGTTACATATATATATATATGTAAACGTTCAAAGATTAAACAAGACACACAAGTGTATTGATTTTGTACCAATATTTCGGCTTATTATTGCCTTTTTCTGTGTGTTGTTACAGAGGCGTTCAGGGAGTACGTTCCGGACAGTTGTTGCGTGAGCCAGGTGAGCGACAATCGGTCCAGGTGTGTGGGCATCGCTTACGGTTCGGCCCGTTCCATCCCAGTCCTGCCTCCCCCTGTCTTCTCCGGCATGGAGAACAGCCTGTTGTACACAGAGGTAGGGATCCCTCGTCGCTCCGTCACGTCATTGTCATCGTCATCGTCGTTATTCTCTATGTCACCATTGGCAGCATCATTATCGTGGATAAGAGTCAGCTGTTCTCAGAGGTATTGACCTCAACTCATCATCGTCATCGTCATTGTCATCACCTTCATCGGTGATATTGTCCTTAAGGATGAAAGCCTTTGGTACACTGATTTACCCTAGCTCATATCATCGCTCTCGTTTTCATCACCATGATCGAGGTCATTGTGAAGAACTTTGCGCGTACTAGTGTACCTACCTCACTTTACGATTTATTCATCTCACGTTTTCATTGTCATCAACACCGTCGTTATCATCACTGTGGATACTGGCGTGCTGCACACTGAGGTTTTCTCTCACATGGTCAGCGTGTTTACCATCATCGTAATCATAGAGCAGAGAGTGCTCAAATATGTGCATGCAGGCTAGAGCGCACTCGCTCGCTCTCTCTCTCTCTCTCTCTCTCTCTCTCTCTCCTCTCTCTCTCTCTCTCTCTCTCTTGCCCCCGTCCCTCCCTCTTTCATACACGCGCGCGCGCGCGCACACACACGCACACACACCACACACACACACAACACTTAGCACACACACACGCGGGTACGCACGCACACACACACACGCACGCGCGCGCACGTGTACACACACACACTCACGTATGCACATGCTTGGGCGCGCGCACCCCCTCCCCCCACCCACCCCCCACACACACACACATACACTCACTCATTCACATACTCACTCACTCACACTCAAACTCGAAACTCGCATTTTACACTGATCCTTCACGCGGTAAAAAAAAAAAAAAAAAAAAAAAAAAAAAAGAAGTTTACCACTCGTCAGTACAAAGACATGACCGGCATATCTTTGTCGCCCGTATCATCATCTGTCGGTGTCAAACCGTCATTGTATTGACATGACAGGTTCTTTATCTATCTGTGTTAAACCGTCAGTAAAAAAACGCGAGCGCTTGTGTTAGTTTATCAATATCAATATATGACTCGCTCTATCTCTACGTGTGGGGCCATCAGTATAAGACATGACGAATTCTGAATCTGTCAGTGTTAGGCCATCAGTGTAAACACATGACTGGCTCTTTGTCTGTTAGAACTGGGCCATCAGTATACCAGTTCTGTCAGACATGACCTGTCAGCGATTTATCATCAGTACAAAGATATGACCCGACCTTTTATCTGTCAGTGTTAGGTGATCAGTATACAGACAGGCGCAGAGCCGGTCATATCTTTATCACCTGTATAAGAACATGACCGGCTCATCATCCGTCGATGTCAGACCATCAATATCAGAACATGACCCGGTTCTTTATATGTCGGTGTTAGGCCGGCAGCATAAGGAAACAACCGCTCTTTATCTCTCAGGGTTAGGCCATCAGTATATAGACATGTCCGGCTTTCTATCTCTCAGTATTAGGCCTTCAGTATAAAGACATGACCGGCTCTTTATCTCTCAGTGTTAGGCCATCAGTATAAAGATATGCCCGGCTCTTTAGGGCATCTGTATGATGACCGGTTCTTTATCTTTCAGCGTTAGGCCATCAGCATAAAGATATGCCCGGCTCTTTATCTCTCGGTGTTAGGCCATCAGTATAAAGACATGACCGGCTTTTTATCTCTCAGTGTTAGGCCATCAGTATAAAGATATGACCGGCTCTTTATCTCTCAGTGTTAGGCCATCAGTATAAAGATATGCCCGGCTCTTTATCTCTCAGTGTTAGGCCATCAGTAAAAGACATGACCGGCTTTTTATCTCTCATGTTAGGCCATCAGTATAAAGACATGACCGGCTCTTTATCTCTGTGTTAGGCCATCAAAGACATGACCGGCTCTTTATCTCTCAGTGTTAGGCCATCAGTATAAAGACATGACCGACTCTTTATCTCTCAGTGTTAGGCCATCAAAGACATGACCGGCTCTTTATCTCTCAGTGTTAGGCCATCAGTATAGAGACATGACCGGCTTTTTATCTCTCAGTGTTAGGCCATCAGTATAAAGACATGACCGGTTCTTTATCTCTCAATTTTAGGCCATCAAAGACATGACCGGCTCTTTATCTCTCAGTGTTAGGCCATCAATATAAAGATATGACCGGCTCTTTATCTCTCAGTGTTAGGCCATCAGTATAAAGACATGACCGGCTTTTTATCTCTCATGTTAGCCATCAGTATAAAGAATGACCGCAATTTATCTCTCATGTTAGGCCATCAGTATAAAGACATGACCGGCTCTTTATCTGTCAGTGTTAGGCCATCAGTATAAAGACATGACCGGCTTTTATCTCTCAGTGTTAGGCCATCATATAAAGATAGAGACATGACCAGTTCTTTATCTGCCAGTGTTAGGCCATCAGTATAAAAGACATGAGCGGCTCTTTATCTCTCAGTGTTAGGCCATCAGTATAAAGACATGACCGGCTCTTTATCTCTCAGTGTTAGGCCATCAGTATAAAGACATGACCGGCTCTTTATCTCTCAGTGTTAGCCATCAATATAAAGATATGACCGGCTCTTTATCTCTCAGTGTTAGGCCATCAGTATAAAGACATGACCGGCTCTTTATCTCTCATACTACCATATAAAGACAAAACTGGCTCTTATCTCTCAGTGTTAGGCCATCACTGTAAAGACATCACCGGCTCTTTATCTGTCAGTGTAAGGTCATCAGTATAAAGACATCACCGCTCTTTATCTCTCAGTGTTAGGCCATCAGTATAAAGACATGACCGGCTCTTTATCTCTCAGTGTTAGGTCATCAAAGACATGACCGGCTCTTTATCTCTCAGTGTTAGGCCATCAGTATAAAGATCAAGACATGACCAGTTCTTTATCTCTCAGTGTTAGGCCATCAGTATAAAGATAAAGACATGGCCAGTTCTTTATTTCTCAGTGTTAGGCCATCAGTATAAAGACAAGACTGGCTCTGTTATCTCTCAGTATTAGGCCATCGATAAAAAGATATGACCGGCTCTTTATCTCTCAGTTTTAGGCCATGAGGTAAAACGTCTGTTGTGTCTGTCGACGTGTTGGACTGAACATGACCTTACTGGTCGAGCTGCCATGAAATTCAAGCGGTGTTTATGCAGCATGCGTTGTTAGCTCTTTTTTTTCTGCAGCCTGTCAGTTTTGGCTTTCTGAAACAACACTGTACGTCCTTCTGGGCACTGCGTTATGAAACGGCCCGTTTTATGGCAGCAACACGGAGATGACGTACATGGAGAGAGACACATGCGATTGCGAACATCACTCTCTCTCTCTCTCTCTCTCTCTCTCTCTCTCTCTCTCTCTCTCTCTCTCTCTCTCTCTCTTCACACACACATACACGCTCGCACACGCGCTCACACATATACATATTCTCTTTCGCAGTCTCTCTCTCTCTCTCTCTCTCTCTCTCTCTCTCTCTCTCTCTCTCTTCACACACACATACACGCTCGCACACGCGCACACACACATACATATTTTCTTTCGCAGTCTGTCTCTCTCTCTCTCTCTCTCTCTCTCTCTCTCTCTCTCTCTCTCTCTCTCTCTCTCTTTTTTTTTTTTTCCTTTCCCCCCTCTCTGTCTGTGTCTCTCCATCTCTCTCTTTGTCTCTGTCTCTCGCTCTCTCTCTCTCTCTCTCTCTCTCTCTCTCTCTCTCTCTCTCTCTCTCTCTCTCTCTCTCTCTTGTCGTTTTGCTCATTTCTTTCTAGCGCTGTAAAAGATTATATTGATAAATTTTGTCAGTATCGCTTTCACCTCTACTCCCTTCCTCCTTCCATTCTCTCTCTCTCTCTCTCTCTCTCTCTCTCTCTCTCTCTCTCTCTCTCTCTTCACACACACATACACGCTCGCACACGCGCTCACACATATACATATACACATATACATATTCTCTTTCGCAGTCTGTCTCTCTCTCTCTCTCTCTCTCTCTCTCTCTCTCTTCTCTCTCTCTCTCTCTCTCTCTCTCTGCTGCCTTCTTCCCTTCTAACTCAGAAAGCACTAACCTTGTTTGAAAAAAACAACTACCCGTTGTCTTCTGCCATTTTGTCAAACCCAACATCGGCTCACGGTTATCAGGCACACATGTTACAGTAAATGTGGGGGCCGGGGTGGATTTTTTTTTCCTTTTCTGACACAATTTGCCGATCTGAATTCCTTCTGCCCTTACAAAATCTTGTAGGTCTGTTCAGATCACCTCTTCCCCTCCTACACAGAAAAGAGAGGGAGCAGGGGGAAGAGGGTGGAGGGTACACAAATGGATTTGTGCTAAGTTGGTCGATTCTGGAGCCGCTGAATAAACCGTTTTTTAATAGATTTTCTTTCCTTGACCCTTGGGAATGTCTCGAAGAGAACCACATCACAGATCCGCATACACGTACGCCTGCATTTCACTTACACGCAAGCGCACGGGCACGCACGCACGCTCACACAGGTACATGCACACGCGCGCGCGCGCGCCACACACACACACACACACACACACACACACACATCTTCCCTCTTTGCTCTCTCTCTCTCCCCTCTCTCTCTCTCTCTCTCTCTCTCTCTCTCTCTCTCTCTCTCGGTTATTAACGAAAACCAAGGACGTCGAAGCAAATGAATACATAAAGGAGACATCAAACCCCGAACCAATGTAAAGAAACGATCTCACCAAAGTAGCATGACTCTCGTGTGAGAGAAAGAGCCGGCTTTTCGCGGCTCTTACTGTTTATAGCCCCGCTCAGGAGTGGGAGAGATTGAGTTGGGCTGCTGTAGAGGAGGTACAATCATGTCTTAGAGGGAGGGCAGCCACAGTTTGGTTTCCTTGACGGGTTTCCTTTGCATTCATAATCAGCCTGTCCCAACGGTAAACAGTTTGTGTGTTTTTTTTTTACGGTCAAGTTCCTATTTTAAGTCTTGCTTTTCAAGTCTCGCTTGTGTTCTATACAAAGTCTTACTTTTCAAGTCCCATCGGTGTTCGTTTACAGTCTTACTTAGAAGTCTCAAATCGTATAAACCTAAGTTCGCCCGGACTGTAACCCTAACCTCAGCCATTGTATCGCCGTCTCCCTCCCACCCCTATATTCCTGAGAGAGAGAGAGAGATGGGCTGTGTCGGCGGGCAGAGTTGTCTGCCTGACCAAAAAATAGCGCAACGCAGGAACGGCCCGGTCTGACTACAAATGTTGTCCGCGGAAATCCAGTGGTTGACCCTTATTAATGAAGGTCAGTTACTTTGATCTCGTGAGTGGTCACGCTCAGGAAGTCCCAGTTTGACTTAAGCTGGGTGCTAAAGATCAGGTTCTTTGATTGCAGAGTGATACGCACAGCCGTTTTGACGACAGTTTGGTGGGTTTTTTTTATTTTTTTAAACGTAAATGAACACTGCTAAGGAGGATGGCAAATTTGCGTAAGGTTATGGTCAAACTAGATATATGATTATATAAAATGTAATATTTGGGTAGGTCACCTTTGTTCAGCCATCAGTTGATATTGACGTGTGTGCTATTGATTGATAGGATTACGATCATGGTAGTACAAATAGCTGTCCTGCGTACAGGAAGTTAAATGCTGCCAACTTCCAATTTCCGGTTCATACTCCTCCACCCCCTATCTCCCTGCCCATCCCCCCCCCCCCCCCCCCTTTTTTTTTTTTTTTTTTTTTTTTTTTTAAAACCGTCGCTTACGTGTTCTTTTGCTTTTATGGTCCATTCTCCTACCGTCGTTCCGGAAATTCCATTACTTTTTTTTTACATCTGACTACAACTTATGATGTAATATTCACTTTTACCCTGGCTGACATACATATGCTCATTCTCTCTCTCTCTCTCTCTCTCTCTCTCTCTCTCTCTCTCTCTCTCTCTCCTCTCTCTCTCTCTCTCACACACACACACACACACACACACACACACCACAACATACCCCACTCTTTCACCAACACACCCACACTCACACACACACACACACACACACACACACACACACACACACTTTCCCAACATACCCGCACTCTTTCACACCACACACACACACACACACACACACACACACACACACACACACACTTTCCCAACATACCCGCACTCCCTTTCCCTCTCAGTTGCACACACACACACACACACACACACACACACACACACACACACACACACACACACACACACATTGAATATGATGACCATGATGAGAACGCGGAGAAAGACGGTGATTATTAATATACACAGAGAAGTTGTTTTACCAAAACTAATAAACGATAATGATTAATACACATCTGTGTGCTGTGTGTCCTGAATTGTTCCCCCTCTGAAGTTTTGTCTTCAGTTAGGATGATGACGGTGAACAGAATGGTAATGGCGATGACAACGCCGATGATCATGATATTGATTACGGAGATGACGATGCTGACGACTACAAAACAGATTGTAATAACGATGACGACCATGATAACAGTGACAATGATATGTGGTTTGTTGTGTCCACAGGGCTGCTATTCGGCTTTCATCAACTTCCTGTCAGACAACATCCGGGTTCTGGGGGGTGTTGCTGGCGGTGTAGGCTTGATGATGGTGAGTGAGAGTGGCCTCCCCTCACTGCGTTCTGTGCTGCTTGCGACTTGGCTGCTTGCTGGACCGTTTTGATTGGTTCCAAGCGTCTTTCTTTATTTGTGTGCTTGATGGGGATTTATGGTTGGTTGATGGGGATTTATGGTTGGTTGATGGGGATTTATGGTTGGTTGGCTGGTTGATGATAAGCCTTTGATTTCATTTTGAGAGCCCTGAAATGAATGACGTTGTCGATTGCTCTATGGCCAGCATGTTTTCGTTTGATGTAGTCTGTTTGCTTGACATTTTTTTTTTCATTTGCTTTTTTAAATTCATTTTTTTAATTGAAATAATGCATAAACGGTAACAAAGGCAATGATGACAAATGTTTTCATTTAAAACCAATTAAGATGGATGCACCAGCTCAAGATCTGTTCCAGATATGTGAACTCGTTGTCCATTTCATAGCAGTGGGGGCCGGAATAGCTCGGTGGTAGTGCGCCGGACTCGCAATCTTGGTGATCCTGGGGTTACGGGTTCGAATCTCCGCCGGGCCGTTTCGGTACAGGGGGATTTTTCCCTCGGAGTTAACATTAGTTCTGACTCCATTTCCCATACAGTCCTTCAAACTATAAACCGAGGTTCCATGTGTGAACGCACGCATAACATCTTGCACACACGTAGAATCCCATCACCAACTTTCGGTAGAGAAGGCCATTTTGGCCGTTAGTAAGGATGACACGTCACACATAACATGCACCTTCTCCGAAGTTGGAGTATGGCTGCCTTAATGGCGGGATGAAAAAACGATCATACACACAAAACTCCACTCCCTTTGTTGGGTAGATGGGATTAATCCTTGCCTGTCTATATGAGAAGTGTCCGCAGGACTATCAGCCTGCGTACGCAGAAAAAGAAAAGAAAATTTCATAGCAGTAAACCAGCAGAATTGTGAAAGCGCCCAGAGAGAGACACTCTCCCAGCTTCCCATGCGTAACTCCCTCAAACCATTGGCCCCTTCACCCATCCTCGCTTTCACTCCATACCGTATAAGCACATGCACGCACATGTATGCGCATGCACACACACACACACACACACACACACACACACACACACACACACACACACACACACACACAGGGAGCTATGCACTCTTTTGTAAGAGTTTTCCATATCGGGTGAAAAATATTAAGGCTGAAATCATGGGAAAAGATCTGACTCCCTATTTACAACACATCTCTCTCTCTCTCTCTCTCTCTCTCTCTCTCTCTCTCTCTCTCTCTCTCTCTCTCTTCTTTTTTTTCTTCCCTCTCTCTCCCTCTTCCTCTCTCTCTTTCTTTCTTCTTCCCTCTCTCCCCTCTCTCTCTCTCTCTCTCTCTCTCTCTCTCTCTCTCTCTCCTCTCCATGTTAAGGTAACAATGTTGTCGATATTTTCAGATTTTGGCCATGGCGTTTTCCCTGTGTTTGTGCCGGCGCATCAAAGATGATTTCTTTTTCGACTGAGGCTCCTGCGCAGTGGCTGGCTTCAGGATGACGGCTCAAAGCGTCACTACCATGCTCACTGGCATCTCTGGGCTTGAGGGGAATGGACAGTATTGTGTCGTGTGCGTGGGGTTCCTCAGTTCCCTCTCAGTTGGGCGGGAAAAGCGTTTTACATGGACCAAGTCCAAGGATCATCGCATTAGCCTCTGTCATGAATACATTATTCAGTCAAACGTGCTGTCTTGTGTTGAACGTGTTTTTTTTTTTTTTTACATGTCCTTTTTATGCCCCAGTTGTTTGTGTCATACTGTTCTTTGGTGCATTTTCAGTGCTGTTTTCCTTTAGTCCATGGGTCCTGTTGGTATCTGATTGATACAGTTCTTGTTTTTGATGAATGGGGTTTTAGCGAACTGTACCATTTTAATCCAGTTGTGATTTGTAATGTTGCATCTTTTGGGTTTAAGATGACGTCCTGAGTCCTTTAGAACACCGTTTGTTTGTTTGGTTTTATCGATTACCATGTTTTTACCTAATAATCATTATTCGTACTTCCGTTCCACTGCTAATGTTTTTGGTGTATATTAAGAATGATGTTTGTTCATTAATTGTGTTTATTTTTCATTTATTTTCTAAAACATTTTGTAAAAGACATTGATGGTTATCTACATGCTATGGACTACAGCATTGTCTCTTTGTCATATATTACGTTTTGAAAATTAATGACAGTTATAGACTGCACGTTTGACTGTCGGTTTTGACCGATGTTATAAAGACCCCCTTCTGGTGTTGATGTAACCGGCTACTTTGTGACCATAATTAATATTCATTCATATGAAATGTTCTTTTCTTCCTTTTGGGATATTGTGTTGTTTAGGCTTACCGGTACTTGGACCATTTGGGGTGGTGTTTTGAGACGGTGTTTTGACCATGAATTTGTTTCTTTGTGGGTAGTCAATGAGTGTCTTCTTTACTATGGGAACAGAGCAACCAACTCATAAAGATATATTGATTGTACATCCTCTCTATCTCTCTCTCTCTCTCTCTCTCTCTCTCTTCTCTCTCCTCTCTCTCTCTCTCTCTCTCTCTCTCTCTCTCTCTCTCTCTCTCAAAGAAGTATTTGTGCGTGATATTAGATAATAGATTCGTTTCATAGGGAATCCGAAAACGATTTTTCGACGCATGTTCCAAACTCGATCAGTCTTTTTGTATTTTTCACCAGAGGGTTTCGTTTTATTACATTGATTATTGAATGAGTTCCAATTATGTTTTAATTGTCATTATCAGAACATCCGAGACTGGAACAAATGTTGTCAGCGATGATTTTTATTGTTGTTGTGATTGTCAGATCACGAACTGATTAAGAGACTGAGTCACGACTGTTTGATGTGCATATTTTGAGTGCTTGTTGGTGTGTTTCCAGTCAACTTGAAGTGTTTGTGTACTGAGTCTTACGACTTTTGAATGTGTATATAATGAGTGCTTGTTGGTGTGTTTCCAGTCAACTTGAAGTGTTTGTGTACTGAGTCTTACGACTTTTGAATGTGTATATAATGAGTGCTTGTGAAATTATTTTTACGTAGTAGTTGTGTGTTGACTTTACATACTACTCGAACAAATTCTTAGTTCTGTTTTGATAGTTGTATTTTGTTGTACGCGTATGCGTCGGCTTTGAATCAGTGTTCATTAACTTTTCTTCTGTCGGCGTTTTGTTGTTGTCATTGTGGTTAGTATATAATTCTACTCCCCAGTCCAGTTATTTTCCTTTTTCTAAATATTACATCACTCTAAACCGTAGACTGAAAACACCACCAGGTTAATTCCTTAGTTATGTTACATGATCATCGTATGGCTATTAGATGCGCTGCCATGATACAAGTAATGGAATGGTTGAGCTTCTGCTCCAAGGTGGAAAATCGTCACAGTATTCCACCATGATAGCAGTCTTGACTCTGCTGACACGAAAGCATATGAAGGTCAAGGATCCAAGGGAACTCACTGGGAGAACAGGAAATCCTTGCAGAGTGATGAAAGAGAGTCATTGCTTGAGCAAGGCAAGAAAATACCTCGTTAGCGGTCCTTTCTGTGTTTTCCATAGTTGCTGAGGATGACGGTAATTGCGTAGATCCTTTTCAGAGAGAACAGGACTGTGCATTTCTTTCTTACCTTGCGGCCGGAATAGCTCAGTTAGTAGAACGCCGGAATTGTGATCCTGGGCTTGCTGGTTCGAATCTTCGCCGGGTCGTTTTGGTACAGGGGATTTTTCCCTCGGACTTAATGTTGGTTTTGACTCCATTTATTTCCCGAAAAATCCTTTGAATGAGAGACAATCAAACCGAGATTCCGTGTGTGAACGCATGCGTAACATCTAGCGCACACAGGTAAAATCCCATTTTTAACTTTCGGAGAAGAGGACTAGTTCGGCAGTTGGTACGGATGACAAGTATGCAAATAACGTGGACTCTGTGTGAAAAATGAAAAGAATACGTAAAATAAACTGAGTGACTGATATTCGACTGAATGACACGGGGAACGATAGAATGGAGCGCCGACAAGCAGCTCTTCAGTCAGCTCTAGCTTGCTAGACAGCCCATTATGTACACGAGAGTGGATTGTAAAACGCTAAGAGCTTGGTCCCTACTCGAGGATAGGCATTATATAAGTACAGTAATAATAATATAAATAATAATAACAGTAATAATGATGATAATTATAAAAAATGATGATAATCCTGAACTCGGTCATTCATAGGGTATACAAGACTTGCAGCGCAGGAGTGGAAATGCATGCAGCAGTCACAAAGACGTGTCTGTGAATGGGAATGGTATTGACGGTGTATGCAGCTCAGCACAGCTTGGCCTGTATAGATAAATACTCCATGGGTAGGTTTCTGAAACGTAACACGCAGACGCTGTGGTCAGAGGGATTCAAACCTGCGGTCTGTCAGTTGACAGTGTGCTGCTGTGACCACCACGTCTTGATGGCTGGTGTAACAGTTTTGGTTGGCTTTCGTAGCTTGATGTCGTATTTTGTGTTCGGTTTTCCAGATTGTGTATGGACTCTGATTACACTTCTCGTACTGGAGCATGATTTTCGGGCGACTGTGGCACTTTGAGTTTATTCTTCATGGATGGTCTGGTTCCATGATTTTCTAGTCATGGATGAGCGGGTACCTCGATTCCCTGGTTATCGGTCAGTGCATACCTCCAACCCGTTCCCGGTCGCCTCAGCCTGATGATGACCTTCAAAAATAAAAATCTGCGGGTGTTGTGTGTTAGATTGTCTGATTCGTATCTGGTGGTGGATGAGTGATGGGCGCGTTGTTTAGCCACGTTGAAGACTTGGCTTGGTCACCTGTTTGTGACATGGTCGTTTGTAACCGGGTCGTTACGCATGTTCTTCAATGACATAGATACTCACAGTGTGCTTGTTCGTTTCTGTGCTGGTAAAGCTTGTCAATTTTTGTTTTAATTTACCATTAACTAGTTGGTCTGCCTTGTTGGATTATTTTTCGACATCAGATTCTCCTGAGACACTGAATGCCAATCCACAAAGTCGTATACAACTAGTGTGGTTCACGGTTTACGACTATGAAGTCCATGATTTCTTCATGACGATGACCACCAGTACGTCCAGTTGGTAGTGAGAGAGAATACAAAGAGAGGCGAACGTGTGGACGTGGTGTGAACTATTAGATTTTTTTACCGTGGTGACTATTTCCCGTCAGTGCTCAATTCTGGCCCACTCTGAATTATGGTGGCAGGAAGTTTACGCTGGCACGGTATTGCCTGAATCAGTTCGGGACAGTAGGTGATAGGGGAGGTGGGGGTATAAGAATCAGTCATGCCCGATGTCGATTGTCATAGAAAGGACTCGGGCATAGTCATTATTTGGCTGAAGCATTGTCAGACAGTGCACCCTGCTGCTGGCACCATAGCGAACGATGTAGTGCCATGTCCTGCTTCACCTGCTTTCTGGCTTGTTCATGTGGCAATAGAGCGCGGCAGTTCTGAATGCAGTCACTTCTTTTTTTTTCTTTTTCTTTTTTTCATTTAACCAGACTCCTCCGTTTGTTGTCAATACTCTGTTGTCCTCAGTCGTCACGTTGTTGTTTTTCTTTTTCTTTTTTTTTTTTCTTTTCTTTTCTTATTTTTTTCTTTTTTTTTTTTTTTTTTTGGGGGGGGGGGGGGGGGGGCAATGGGCAGCGCATGATGAATTTTATTGACTACGGGATCGATAACGTGCTCACTGTGGGAGTCAGCCGCTTACATACAGGGATGGGGTGAAAAAAGTGAACAGTCGGGACAAAAAAAAAAAAAAAAAAAACGGTCAACCGTTAAGTGTGGTAGACACTGTCGGGATCCGAACCCCGGACATGATGGGTAGAATGTCACGGTGTTGTCATTGGAAGGAGTAGCCGTTGTTTTCTGCCTCAGCATCAGAACGCCTTTGAAGGAACCGCTGACGGTGGTCTGTCACTCTTTCGCTTTAAAAGAAAAAGAAAAAAAAAAAAAGAAAGAAAGAAAGAAAAACATTTACAAGAGTTTCAGGTATTTTTTTTCTTCTTGTGTCTTCTTCCTTCAGAAACAGTGCGGAACTAAACCCCCTCTCCCCCCCAACCACCACCACCAGTCCCTCTGTCCCGTCCCTTCCTTTCCTATAAGGCTACACTCGCATACGCACGCGCTCATATTTAGACGCGCGCACTTTTTTTTGTTTTGTTTTCCCTGAAAGGGCCAGAAACGCTACAAAGGGAAGTTATCCAGTGCGGATTCAAAACACCACGATTACTTCCCTTTTGAAAGAAAGCTGTTTTCTGTCGAGCAAGAAAGTCGGATAGGTTTAAACAATAAATGTAGCAGCATTTGCCATTTAATACGTACATGACATTAAGGTTAAACAGTTTTCTAATTAAAGTGGCTTTGATTCCGGTCGGAAAGAAAACAACGGAGAGAATTCATGTTTGAAGACGAGTGCACGACAGCCTAGTTGTTGCTGCGCTAGTCATTCTGTCGTGTTACACTCTAATACTGGCTCGCACAGTGCGGTGAAACATGGGTCAGGCCCTGTCGTCCATACAGGTACGGTTAGGGCAGACTGATTCCCCCGTGGAAACCTAGAAAATGTCCCTTGTCTGGTGTATTTTTACAGCAGTACGTACAGAAAAAAAGCGTGCGCATATCAATGTGTATGAACGCGTGCGTATGAGTGTAGTCTTACAGATAGGGCAGGACGGAAAGATGGGAGGAGGGGAATGGGGGTGGGGGGGGTGCATCCTAAGACACCAAACGTGTGTTGTTAAGTATGAAACAATCGGATTTGCTAGCCAGGTTGTTCAATTCACTGAGAAACTGACTACGTCTCAAACATGACGTAAATACTTCTATGTCGTTTTGTGATAATGGAACATCGATATGATTAACGTAAGACAAAACCAGTAAGAAAACGATATGAACAAGTGTATATCAGGCTAGTAATGGCTGTAGAGACTGAGGAGTACGTATTTACGAGCCAAAAATGTGCTTTACCCTCCTTCCTCCCCCCCCCCTTCCCCTTCCTGTGCTTGGAGAGGCTTTTTTTTTTTTTTACCAGATTAGTACAGATCATCACCCTAGAAATATTCTTTGCTAGATTTTGGACCAATAGTGAGTTATGCAGAGAGTAAAGGTGTGAAAGAAAGAATTCCTGTGGTTTTTAATTTCACAAACGGTAAAAATGATAGTGTCAACGGCCGATAAACCGCTCACTTTATCAAGTTTAGAGAACTAGAGACTAGTCAATTGGTTCAGTTTACGTACATAAGCACTGCATAAAACATCAATATGAAAAAAATGAATTCATAAGTTTATCAAATGAATATGACAACTAACCAGTTGCTACTCTGCGGTGTGTGTGTGTGTTCAAGTTTGCCTCAAAAGACGTTAGTTGACGTTTTATCCGCTTTATCTTGTTTGCATTAAAGAACACTATAATGAACGATAGCGTGGGTTCTTTTTTTTCCACTCCTTACAAAGACGTCGAAAAACTGAACAGTCTGGGCCACCAACTCGTCCTGTTCCAGTGGGAACATTTCATGTTCCGACTTATTCCATGCTGCTGCGTCACGGCTTTTGATTCATGGGGGTTTTGTTGACAACTATTCTCGGTCGGCCTGTCTGTGCCTTTCTGGTCCTTTCTGTAGAAATCTCAATTTCTTTTGAAAAATATTCGATCTTTGGTGGATAGTTTTGGAAGAATGGAAAAAAAAACTTCACACTTGTACGGCATTATTGTTATTATTATGATTTACATTTACTACCGGAAAAATAATTCGTGGTCAGTTAGAATGACGTGTATGTTTCACTTTTGTGGAAGTACGGACCAGGGTTTTACCTTTTCTGATATTGTATGGAATGAAACTAGGCCGTTAGAAGTATTTGGGATCCCTTGAATGTGAATGTACCGGATTTGTACATAGCTGTGTTGTGCATCAGGCGGTATGAATGCATGAGGTGTGTTGGTATTGATATCTATGTTTACCTGTCTTTTGTACATAAATAAAAATGCATTGCACCCAGACTGTATGGGTTTTTGTGTATAAAGAAAAATGCCAAAGTGAAAGAGAGATGGAGGGAGGTTAGTCAGGGAGGAGGTGGGGGGGGGGGGGGGGGGGGCTCGTGCAAAAGACGCGAGTTGACTTTGTGTGTTCCTTTCTTTGTTCTTGGATTGTGGAGGGGAAAAAAAAAAGGGGGGGGGGGGGGATTCTTTTTCAAATTTTCCATATCCAAATATCCCCGTAACTGCATCATCATCATCAACATCATCATCACTCTCTCTCTCTCTCTCTCTCTCTCTCTCTCTCTCTCTCTCTTGTCTCTGTGTGTGTGTGTGTTTCGCTCTCCATCAATATTACCAATCATCATCATCATGTATGTGTTCAGTTCAAGGTCTTTCCACACCAAGTGATATCAGACGAAAGAAGCGCGAGTGTGGCCAGGAACAGTGAAGGACGAGTTTTGTGTGAAAAAAAAGGGGGGAGAGGGGAGGGGGGGGACAGAAACTCGACGACTTGAACAACGTTGACTGTTTTTGACCAGAATGTCGGTCGTTGCCTTGGTTTGTACTTTGAACGTCGTAGCTGGGGGTCAGCCAGTATAATGATTCATCCTCACAACGCCATACGGGTCACTGGGTGTTTCTCACAAGGGGAAGATCATGTATATGACCGTTTTGTTGTTTTATATTTCCACAAAACAAAGACAGCTAATCTGCGTCTTTTGGAAAACTTGACTTATATTCAGGAGACGTAGGATCGTTGTACCACAGACTTTTTTAATCGGTGAAGATAACCACACGCGCGCACGCACACAACATTGCATTCATGTTTGCCTGTGGGTCCGACTCGTTTCAGAATCAAAGCCAGTATAAATGCTGCTAACATTCATCCTTCACACTCTCTCACTCTCACTCTCTCTCTCTCTCTCTCTCTCTCTCTCTCTCTCTCTCTCTCTCTCTCTGTGTGAACATCTGTGCAGTCATGGTCAGAGTGGTTCCTGTGACTGCAACGTATGGTAGACAAGACAATCGGTCGTTTCTCTCACGCTCCCCGCCATTGTATTCTTATCCGACAAGCCAGCTGTTGATTTTAGTGGGTAGAGGTTTCTGGGTACCATTTTGACAGATTGAAGTTAAAAAAAAAAAAAACCGATACCGTATATATATATATATATTGTGTGTATGTGTATATATATATATATTATATATATATATATATATATATAATATTTTATGTGTGTGTGTGTGTATATATATATATATATAATGCTGAACAATATGTATATATATATGTGTGTGTGTGCATGCGCTCGGCATTCTCACTATACCATCCTCTTTGTGCTCTTTAGGCCGGATGGCAAAGACGGTCGCGTAACACAGCTATTTGTATTGGAAAGAGACGGTGAGCGTTACAATCAGCATCTTTGTGTGTATGGTTTTGTTTGTTTGTTGTTAAGGGACATTGCGTTCCACTACCTTAACCTCTTCTCCAATCCTTCGGTGGGCCTGATGAAACCCTTTATCTTTAAAGACTCTGACACAAAAGTGCCCTGCAGACACACTGTCCATATGGGAAATACACTGCGCTTGCGTTGTGCTTGTCAAATTTAACTGGATCATGAACAGTTATGTTTCTAATCTAGTAAAAAGATTTTTTCTGCTTCTCTTTCTACCCCCCCCCCCCCCCTTTTTTTTTTTTTTTTTTTTTTTTTTTTTAAAACTTGCCAACGCCCTAACCACCTCCATCCCAAGACTGTCAGAAAACAGACGCTTCACCACCCATCCACCTCTCTCTCTCTCTTCTCTCTCTCACACACACACACACACACACACACACACACACACAAGAAAGAACTAGAGAGAGAGAGAAACGGACACCACACAAATCAGCATGCCCACACAAGCACGCGCACTGTCAAGGCATATACGTTCACATGCAATTCGCACACAGAAGTTTGAAGTGACGGAGGCGGTCTGGAAAAAAAAAAAACTATGCCATTGTTTTGGTGCCCCCGTTGAAGATGGAGCTATTTCTGTGAGATCCCACCAGACAGCAGGCGAGAGTATTATCCCAGAGCCGTGTGGTTGACATTGGTCAGTGCGTTGCAGATAACACGATGTCCCTGTCCCCGGTCACCCCACACGCACCGTCCGACATCGTCTGGTCCAGGTTGGGCTGACCACCCCTCTGTCATCCCCCTGTGGCCCTGACTTGGAATCCAGATACACTGAAGACACGATGCGCCCTCGGCCAAAACAATACTGGACACGATGCGTGACGTGACGATGGTGTATGACCTATTTCTTAAGACCATGGATTTAAAAAAATCTCCACCTCCGAGGGTAAACATTTACAGTGAAAAAGAGCTATCAGCTGCGACACAGGCCCCAATTTTGATTATTTTGACTTGCAATCATTAAAGATAGACTATCACGTCCCAAGTCTTATCATTTTGATTTACAAGTAATAGAGATGGACTCCCACATTTATTCTTAATAGAAATCAGCTCTTCCACGGTGAAATGTGTAGTTAATACTGTGTGTATCCTCACGAATTATTTTTTTAGAGATACGTACAACCCTTCTGCAAATGGGGTGAAAATGGGCCTTCACATAGATGTACAGTTTTCTTTGTATGCCTTGCAACACCATAACTGGGAACAACAAAATTCGACCGAGACATGTATGTTACCACCAACCAATATTTCTCCAACCGAATGAAACGTTGGTGAATTATATGGTAGTACTTGCATAGCACTTTACAAAACCATGGGTTTTTTCTGTCTTTAGACTGAGTAAAACTGAACCCCCAGCCGAAGAGATTTTCATTACTGAAATGTAGGCTTATGTTATCACTATGACGGACATTTCAGTAACTCAAAACAGCTATTTATCCAGGCGAACCATTTTGCTGCCCATAGAACTGGGACTTGCGAAACCCCACGAGGTAAAACACAAAAGTATCTTCATTTGTATCAGTACTCTTTGACCACCCAAATAATAAGTCCATGATGCATACATTTCATCAATCACTCGTGCATAACTACACATTTTCAGTCAACGGATCTTGCATGCAATAACATTTACAAAAATACCTCGTTATGCGGTATGCATACCAGGTTATTTTCTGTTTTTAGAAAGCATGATGCATGTTAATACATTTTTGTTTCCGTAAAGTGCAAGTGCATGCTGGTATTTTCTCTTTTCCATAATAAGGTAGCGAATGCTGGTAATTTCTCGTATTTATCGTCTTTTCTCATTGGTCTGACCTAGAAAAATGGAACGTTAATCTGCGTCCCCCCCCCCCCCCCCCCCCCTCCCGTCCTTTCAAAATTCGTAGAACCCATGTATCAGTCACCCCTTCCCCTCCCCCCCCCCCCCCCCCCCCCCAACGTTCCTCCTCAACAGCTTTGTCTCAGGGACCAGCCCTCCCCCCCCCCCCAAACTCCCGTTCCCCCTAGTCACGTTTTGAACCCCATCCTGCAGTGCTATCGGCGAGTGTGGTGGTTCTGTTCGTGTCTGCTGTGAGGGGAGTAGTCAACGCGCTCTCCTTTATCTCCCCGCCCCCCTGGCTGAGATTACAAAAGGGTCATGTGGCACCAGGAGGATCGATTCCCAACCTCTCTCTGTCTTTCATGCCCAGACACAGACCTGGCAGGACGGTAGTCTCAGCTCCTGGAGAAGAAACGAAAAAAACAAAGAACAGGTAAGTGAAGGGTTTGTCAGTTGAAAGATGGGCGTTTAAAAGTTCCATCTCCATTGCAATGAAAACCGGGAGAAAGTTGCGGTAAGATTTTAATTCGTGAGAGAAAGGGACAGGTGTAGAAAGCTGTTGATCAATGATATTTCAGAGTTCCAGAAAACAATAAGTGATTAGCATTCTGTGCTCTGTTTGTGTAAACTGCTACTCAGAAATGTGGAAAGGGACGGGGAGGGGGAAGTTCTAGTTCCAGTTCTCAAAATATCCATAAAGAGAGGGGGAGATGCGTTTGAAATGATGACATACATGCTTACATAGATTGAGGGAAAAAAATTGATTACACTTAAAATGAGAGAATCTTAGCGAAACGCCACGAAGAAGGAAGAGGATATGAGAGTTTACTGATAAGATAACCTTTTAAATGAAGAAACCTGTAACAAAAACAATATCAAAACTGAAAGGGAAAGGCAGGAAAATAACGTGGAATAATTAACAACATTCATACTTCTTTCCGTAGATACTTAACTTAATTCAGTTCAGGTTTTGTTGTTTATAGCTCAGCTGACCTCATGGGTCCATACCAGGGCTGTCGCCTCGTCAGTCAGACCCTAAAACCAGTTGTGTTAAGGGCGGGGGGGAGGGAACGAAGGCAAAAAAAAACCTGACATAAAAACACAATCAGAACACTTTTTTAAAACACGTAAAACTTCTTAAGAAATCTTCCATCAGTAAAATCTTTGCTCGGAATGAAAAAAAAACACACAAAAAAAGTATCTGTTTCAGGGTCTAGAAACACGTTCAATTTTACAATTATATTAAAGACAAAAGCTTAACGACAAAAATAAACGGGAATTGCTGGGAAAGAGAAACAAGTCTACAGAGTTGCATCCCTTTAAAGTCCTTTCTGCTAAGAGAAACAAATCTACAGAGTTGCGTCCCTTTAATGTCCCTTCGGCTTAACAAGAGAAAACAAAAATGGACCAACGTACAATGAATAAGTCAAAAACGAACAAGCAAACAATCTGAAAAAAAAAAAAAAAAAAAAAGCAGTGAATAAACTCGAAATTTTTTAATACATCAACTAAATCGTTCTTAGAATGCTCGTTATTTTCAATGAAATCAGTATGCGAATAAGTGGATAAGAGAAAAAATGAATACAAAGTCAACTACAGTCTTCTCTGATTTCAAGAGCCGCTCCCTGCTTTTCTACAAGAACCAGAGAGCAAGAAAACAAATATTTCAACGAACGTGCGAAAAAGGCAACAGCAAAACAGGATAGAGAATAAGACAGGATGGAAGTAAGGAACATTCTAGTTAAAAGGACAAAAAAGAAGAAAGGAAAATCGTTCAGTATCTGGCGAACACACTAAGCTTGTTCGAAAGTTTCGGCTGTGGAAAAGAAATATAAACATGAATTATATATCGAATGTTGTATATATATTTGCTACACTGTCATGTTTCGCATCGTATTCACATGGTCTGCCATATCTGCCCTGTGTGTTGTGTGTGTGTGTGTGTGTGTGTGTGTGAGGGAGGGGGGGGAGGTGGGGGGGGGGGGGACTTGTATATCATGCGAAGTAGGTTTAGCAGTCTTTTTTTTTTCCTTCTTTCTCCATACACCCACTGTTTTTCATACACCCAGCGGTTGGGGGGGGGGGGGGGGGGGGGGGGGCGTACTGAGATGATGAAAGCCGACTCGTAAAAGTCGAAAAAAAAATTGTCACAGACCATTGTACTTTTGAATGAAAGGCTTTACTTTGGCTTTTTTTTCCATGAACGACATCTTAGTCGTGAACGCGTTTAAAAATCTAAGGAATCCACTCGCGTATGTGTGTGTGTGGTAGTAGTAGTAGTAGTAGTAGTAGTAGCAGTAGTAGCAGCGGTAGTACTAGTAATGGACATAGCAGTCACACAGGCGATGATGGATCCGAGTGGTACGAAGCAGCAACAGTTATACCTGGAAACTCATACCTGGATTAATGCATTCAAATGGTAGGACAAGAATAAACACTAAGATAAGGAAGCAGAAAAAAAAAAAAAAAAGAAAGCCAACAACAAAAGAAAAACAATTAGAGAAAAAGATAGGAAGACGGAAAACAGAAGTATGAAAAAAGATGCCCCTATGTATGCACTTTCATTTGTAAATAGATTCTCTCTCTCTCTCTCCTCTCTCTCTCTCTCTCTCTCTCTCTCTCTCTCTCTCTCTCTCTCTCCTCTCTCCCCCCCCCCTCTCTCTCTCTCCCTCTCCTCTCTCTCTCTCTCTCTCTCTCTCTCTCTCTCTCTCTCTCTCCTTTTTGCCCAGAGGATGGATGTAAAAAGGGATTTTGTCTTAATGTACTACCCTTCTAAAACCAAATTCGGTCATTTGTTCGTTCTCTCCTCTCTCCTCTCTCTCCTCTCTCTCTCTCTCTCTCTCTCTTGACTTACGTGTGCGCACGCGCGTGCACACACAAACACACACACAACACACACACCGCGCGCGCGCGCGCGCGCGCACCACACACACACACACACACACCACACACAAAGTATTTTTATTTACTTAGGAGAGAGAGAGGGGGGGAGGGAGGGAGGGAGACAGATAGACAGACAGGCAGACAGACAGACAGAAGGCACAAACACGTTGACAGAACAGATCACAGAAAACCCCGAGGCTATCGCCACACCTCCTTCTTCCTTCCCCCCTTGCTGTGGCTTCCAGACTGTCATCATGAGACTGACGGAACTTCTCGCTGCCGCCGCTCTTCTGGTTGCCCTGGCAACGGCTCAGCCCCATCCGGATCTGAACCCTGGACCCAGCGTGTCTGACCCCCGTCACGACACCAATGTCCAGCTCAGGTGAGAAGACAATATACAGCAGTTTTCTTCAAGTGAAAATACAACATGAACTAGCTCAGTTCAGACGAGAACAGGAATACATATCGTCCAGTCCACTGTACGTGAGAACATACAAAACAACTCATTCCATTATGAACAAGGACGGCAACTCTTCCTCCCCTGATGAGATACTTATATGCCCTTCCCTCAAATAAAAAAAAGAAGTTAGTTATGGGTTCGCATGCGTAATTCTCTCATCATGGGAACAAGAGTTACCCTGCTTGTTCCTTTTTTTACCCCCCCTCCCCCCCCCCCCCCCCCCCCCCCCCTTCCCACCTCATTTAAAGTTTGCTGTCAATCCATTTTGGTGAGAATACAATACAAAATAAGACCAGTTCAGATGATGTAGCACAATAGCGTACGTACCTGTCCAATTTAGATGGGAATACAATACAAACCAAAACCACTCCATCGCAGATGAAAAAAAAAACTATTAAAAAAAATCAGCTCTGGTGAAATTGCAATATAAAGCAATAAAATTTGCATTGGGAACACGAATTGATCTAGTTTAATTTAAGCAAGATTCGATGCAAGCCAATCAAGAAGTAAGCATACAATAAGACCTAGTGCAACATGTGAACAATACGAATTATTTCAATGTAGGTAAAAGAAAAAATGTAACGTCAAACCAATTTGTTTTTGTCAAGACTATGTTGCAAAGCAGCCTACGTTTGCAAAGTATCTGAACTGCTAACTATGAAAATCCACTGCGGGGGAAAAAGAAGGGGGATTACATTTATTAAAGTGAGGTGATGAATAATCACCATGGTCTGGGAGATAATGGAGGTATGGATCATTGTCGACACCATAACATTACAAAACAAAACAGATGTTACTGCGGGGTTGTTTTTTTTTTAAACGAGGATTGGGTGTTAGATAACGCTTTTGGATTACGATGGTTCTCTCATGCAGCTAGTGAAGAGTTTTCATATTTGTAATATATTTTCTTAATTTCATGTTCCCATTTTCTTCATCTTCGACCCCCCCCCCCCCCCCCCCCCCCTTAAGTTCAAATCTTTGCCAAGTCATTACTGTGATGATGGAGGGGTTGTTGGCCTGCGCTTGTTTTTCCCCCACAATTAGATTGTTCGTCTTTGTATTTGTCTGACTTTATTCAAGTTTAAAGGGCTGTGCCAGTCTTGAATAAAAGTTACTCTGAGTTAGGTTTTCTCATGGGAGCATGAGTTACCCTACTTGTTTTCTGTTCCCAGCCTCATTTTATTTTCAACTTTCTTTTGTTTGTTTGTTTTTCCAAAATTCATTCTAGGAAAACAGGTCTTGGATCCAGAACCGCATTTCCCGTCGGCCATCTGTTGTCAAAGTTCTTCTCATAATTTGCTTTAAGATTATTTTATTTATCTTGCCGTTTATTTTGACGTCATAGTCAGCAAATGTGGTGCAGCGTGTATCAGTTCACACGCCGTGACGCCTCCTTGACGAACAGGAGACTGATATGCTCACTTGGCGTTGTTGTGGTATTGAACACTGGCTGGTCAACGCCGTCAACAGTCCTCAATCATCCATAACAGTGTAGCAGGGGAGGGGGAGGGAGGGATCATTCCCATTCTTTATGTTCTTCGATACCGACGTCCACTCTTTGCTACAAAGCGAGTTCATAAATCGAATAAGAATAATTTACTAGGGGATGGAAAGGGAGTGGATTTTTATTGAAATGGGTAAAAAAAAAATTTAAAAAAAATTTTAAGAAAAAGAAAGAAAGAACACAGACAGACAGGAGACACAGATAAGTATATCGGACGGATAGGCAGACAGACAGACAGACAGACAGACAACAATCAGCTGCCCTTGTGTCCTTCACCCCCTGACAGACAAACCAAAATATCCACGCGGCTTTCAGTTCAGGTGAAAAGTTCCGCCGACTGACCAAAGGTCATGGGAACGGAGGTCACAAAGCCGGCATGCTGATTAGACAACATCGGAATCGTCTGAACGCGATAAGGCAGACTGGAACCTGCAAAACGGGACCACTGGGCCACTCTCGACCTCTTTTGGTTACCTGCCGATCACTTCTGACAAGCTGATAGTCTGTCCCCCTCCCCCCCCCCCCCCTCCCTCCTCTCCCTCTCCTCTTTTCCCCTCCCCGTGTTGGTTGTATGACATATCAATAATCTAATTCGAAACGTGTAACCCCTTTTCGACCACGGGGATGGGGTGTGGGGGTGTTTGGTTTAAAACGGTCATTAAACACACTGAAATTTCATCAATATGGCAGAAATTGAGTTCTGATGACAAAGTGTAAAAACGATCCCCTGTTTAAGTTAACACGAATGGCTATTACCACAAATTCAAATAAATTTCATCTCGATCAGTTTACTAAATATGCAACTTTTTAATCCAAGGAAACAGTTTACAAAAATTGAAAACGGATAAAAGTCAAGTGTGTTGTTGTTGTTGTAAGACATTCTCTAATGAAAGACAATGGAAGACAGTTTCTAGTGTCACAATCTACAGAAGAGTCTAGTCTGTAACCGGACACTCCAGGTCGTCTTCCCCGTCTCAAGAATGAAATGATGACTGTTGCATAGACAACAATCGAACAGACAACACATGAATTTCCATGGGTCTTCCTACCAATCACAAGGGATCTTACAGAATTCGGCGGATCGCGTAGCCCGATGTACATGTTGATACATAAAAAACTGAAAGACAGAGGTAAAAAAAAAAAACAAAAAAACAAAGACCATCTTTAAACGATCCAGTTTCTAAACCAGCTTCTGTCTGTATAAGATACACTTCATCTTCTTTTCAAGCACATCTTCCGAGGGATTATGTATTATATGTATGTATATATATATATATATATAATAGAGAGAGAGAGAGAGAGAGAGAGAGAGAGAGAGAGAGAGAGAGAGAGAGAGATTATAGATAGACAGATATGCAGAGAGAGAGAGAGAGATGTAAGTGTGTGTAGACAGATAGATAGATAGATTGATAGATCTGTGTGTGTGTGTGTGTGTGTGGTGTGTGTGTGTGTGTGTGTGTGTGTGTGTGTGTGTGTGTGTAATGTGACTCTGTTTTCACACACACACACACACACACACACACACACACACACACACACACACACACACATACATCACACCACACACACACACACACACACACACACACACACACACACACACACAAGAGAGAGAGAGAGAGGAGAGAGAGAGAGAGAGAGAGAGAGAGAGATGCAGAGACGGACAAAATATTAAACCACAATTATCTTGGAAAAATGATCTGTGGTTGTTATATTCACTCATGATTTCCGACATACTTACAGCTCCAGTGGTTTCCGACAGCAGCGCTAATCCCATGCAAAGCACACAGGGGGACACAACACAGGCGCCGGTTGACGTCACCACCACCATGGTACCTACTGACGTCAGCACTGAGATGATGACAAGTACCACGACAGCTAAGCCCAGCTTCTGTAAGTGAGAGTGAAAGTATACACTGCTTTCTGTCAGATGTCTGTTAATTAAAAGAAAAGAAGAAAGAAGAAATGAGTAAATGAGAGGATGTGTGAATGAAGATCACAAATCTAGGGAGAAACATTCAGGCAAGTGATATGTTTGTTCATTTGTACGTTTGTGTATCTGAGCTGCTTTTTAACGTTCTGCCTCTGTCTGTCTGTCTCTGTCTTCCTCTCTGTCTCTGTCTCTCTGTCTCTCCCTCGTTATCTCCTCTCTCTCTCTCTCTCTCTCTCTCTCTCTCTCTCTCTCTCTCTCTCTCTCTCTCTGCCTGCTGGCCTGAGAGTCGTCAACACTGCTGGTTGCACGTGCCTGAGCACATCCTCGTCTATGTCCATCCCTCAGACCCCTCTGTGGACGAGATCGTGGCGGCCTTCAAGGCCATTGCGCAGTCCGACTACTTCAAGGGGCTGAGCTACGACGACCAGATCCTGGTCCTGGAGCTGACCAGCGGGGGCGAGGTGGGGAAGATCGCCGAGGTCATGGACAACATCGGCTACGAGCGACTCTTCAACTTTGTCTACAGTCAGTGCCTGGCAACTTGATGTCATGCTGTGGTTTTCTGTCTGTCCGTCTTCTTCTGTATGTATATATGTGTGTGTTGCTCTCTCTGTGTCTATGTCTCTCTCTCTGTCTCTGTCTCTCCCATCTCTCTCTCTCTCTCTCTCCTCTCTCTCTCTCTCTCTCTCTCTCTCTCTCTCTCTCCTCTCTGATCTTTTAAAAATAAAAAATGGAAAACGCTTCAAAACAGAAAGGTTACCGTGTGACACTGACAGCGCAGACACGTGTTGTGCTTGCTTATTTATGTAATATGCATCTACTAAACATGATTTGCTGTTCATTTTGTCATCTATTACCTGCTTTGTACAGGATTTACTGTTCGTTCTGTTGTTTTCAGTATTGTTCCCTTTTCAAGTTTTACATTAATTTGTAAACTTCATTGAAACTGGACAAAAATATTTGCCCTTGGGGAAGAAAATCTAGTTTTCTATCTTGTCACCCATGCTTTGTCGGCGCTGCATTAGAGAGTGAGAATTGCGCAGGTTCTTTCTGCCAATCAGAAAACGTTTTTTTTTTTTTGTTTTTTTTTTTTGTTTTGTCTTTGCTTTTTTTTAAATAAATATTATTGGATTTGTCTAGCTCTGTGATTCGTCCAAATCAGTAAACGCTCTTTTGATTGGGAGGGAGAGGCTTCGGTTTTCATCTATTCATCACTCCCATGCTGCCCATTCCCATGTAACACGCAGTGAAGTACTGCGCTGCCAAACTCACTGCCAAGGGGAGTAATCTGATGAAGGTTTAAACGGGGGGAGGGGATGGAGGGGGGGGGGGGATCTCCAGGGGCTCCAACACAAAGATGACGTCCCTTTGAAGGAGATCTGCTTTCTGTTAGATATTAAGGTAGGTCTCGTTTGAACAAGAAAAGTGCCGACTTGAGTGTTTATTTGGCCTTTAAAGAACGTTTCTAAGTCTTCTAATTAAATTTGTTTTGATCTTTGACGGAGCGCAAACACAACGGAGCTCTAGACATTCTGTTTGAAGGCGATGATATTTCCTGCGTAGAGTGGTTCTGTCAAGTGACACCGGCGGGGTTCAGCAATCACTATAAGGTCGCCTTAATGCCACCCGATGGAGGAGGCACTGCATTGCATTATGTCATTTCACTGGTGTTCAGTGGTGCCTTTCCTGGTCTACATATGCGAGACACCATCTACTGAATTGAAAACTCTTCTCTTTCTTTTTAGGTAATTATAAAAGAAGAAAAAAATGAAAGAACGGAAGTTGGGAGGGGGCAGGTGGTGATGGGGAGGGAGTATGTGGATAAAGGGTATACTTGGCAAGTTATCTGTCATATTTTCATGAAAGTAAGTTTCTTTTACGATCACCCCCTTCTTTATACACCCCCTCCCCCCCCCCCCCCCCCCCCCCCCCCCCCTCATCTTCCAGATCGTTTAATCAGTGCGCGTTAGTTGAGCGCTTTTTGATTTAAAAAAAAAAAAAAAAGAAGAAATTTGGTACTGGCGTCGGGGTGGGTAAGTGCGGCGTGGGAGGGGGAGGGTCCGGACACCTCTGTGTGTGTGTGTGTGTGTGTGTGTGTGTGTGTGTGTGTGTGTGTGTGTGTGCACGCGCACCTACGTGCATATATGTGTTTCTCCATATCATGTATATGCATGCAGGATTTCTAGGTTTCTATACACCTGTGCGTCATACAAAAAAATATGAGAAATTAAGATAAAGGTAACAGGTTATATATCTGCAGTATCAAGACAGTACTGTACAAATAATTAATGTTGATTGATTGATTGTTATTCTTCTCCACAGAAGTGCCTTTGAAATATGTGGACGACCTTCTGCAGTTTATTTTAGCGGTAAGTGTGTCTCAACGTCTACATAACCGTCACCTCTCTCTCTCTCTCTCTCTCTCTCTCTCTCTCTCTCTCTCTCTCTCTCTCTCTCTCTCTCTCTCTCTGTAGTGAACCCCACGCTACTTGACAGTTTGAGATTAGATGAACATGTATGTTTGCATGAATATGTATATATGTATCTATCTATCTATATCTGTGTATCTATCTATCTACCTATCTATCTATTCTATATCTGTCTATCTATATATACATATATCTATATCTCTTTATCCAGATACATAGATAGATAGGTAGATGCATAGATAGATAGATAGATAAAGAGATAGATATACTGTTAAAGATAATGCTCTCTTGATGCCCTAGTCTCCGCACCATGTAAAACACGCCGTAGTAAAAAGACCGGAGACGGTAACACATGGCAGACTTCAGACTTCTGTATCTTTTTCACGAATTTTCGCTAATATACAGCTTCCTCATGTTAGGGAAGACATGAAAAGACTGTTGTGTTTATTCTGATAGATAGATAGATAGATAGATAGATAGATAGATAGATAGATGCGTGTGTGTTTGTGTGTCTGTGCGTGTGCATGTGCGTGTGTGTGCGGTGTGTGTGTGCTGGTGTGTGTGTGTGTGTGTGTGTCCGTGCGCGTGTGCGTGTGTGTGTGTGTGTGCGAGCGCGCGCGCGAGTGTATGTGTGTGTGTGTGTGTGTGTGTGTGTGTGTGTGTGTGTGTGTGTGTGTGTGTGTTGTGTGTTCGCTTATTTGAGAGAGGACGAGGGTAGGGTGGGGGTGGGTTAGAGTACATCCGTGCGTGCGGGCGTCTTTATGTATATTTACAACTCTCTCTCTCTCTCTCTCTCTCTCTCTCTCTCTCTCTCTCTCTCTCTCCTCTCTCTCTCTCTCTCTCATCTTATGATTTTCGTTGACAGGGGCTTGAAAGAGAGGACATGATGAACGCAGCCAAATCATCTTAGACTTCATTTTGTTAGTCACCCCTATATCACGACAGGAAGATGGTTAACATGTGCTTACGTCATTCATTTGTGTGCACTCTGTCATCACTTTCTGAGCCATCACCAAGTCCACAATTCCTTTTCCTCATGGATGTCAATTCACTGATTCTTTCCGCGACCTTTGGCTTTCATTTTATTCATG
Source organism: Conus canariensis (assembly GCA_033310375.1). Classification (NCBI taxonomy): domain Eukaryota; kingdom Metazoa; phylum Mollusca; class Gastropoda; order Neogastropoda; family Conidae; genus Conus; species Conus canariensis. The sequence goes on along the minus strand of CM065721.1, from coordinate 10,780,264 downwards.
TCATTTCATTGAATTTGAATACTAGATGAAGTATACACACGTGGTTTCCAGTGATCTGTTTTCGTGGTGCGTGTGTTTAGCATGCAGATAAATAAATATTTCCTTGATCGAAAACCTTTGTCTCCGATTCTCTCTCTCTCTCTCTCTCTCTCTCTCTCTCTCCTCTCTCTCTCTCTCTCTCTCTCTCTCTCCGTGCGTGAGTGTGTGTGTGTGTGGGTGGGGGGGGGGGGGGGGGGTGAAGGGCAAAGGGGGAGCAAGGAAGGAGCAGGAGGAGAAGGAGGAGAGGATCAACAAACTTGATTTCCCAGTGGATTTTTCGGACAGATGGTTCTGTTGTTCTCCCGGTTTGTGTTCCATGCGCCAAACACTCCAGTACCAGGCCTCCACTGGTCTGCCCGTCCAAAGGACTGCAACTTTCTTCCATGCCAAAGTTGTATGAAATAGATAAATAAGTAAATAGATATTAAAAAAAAAAAAAAGAAAGCGAAAGGGAGGAAGAAGTGGGGTGGGGGGATATGGACAATATTTTGGTGGACGGTGTGTGTCATACCCTAAATCGGATTTTTTTTTTTTTTTTTTTTTTTTTTTTTTTTTGGGGGGGGGGGGGGGGGGGCTTGTAGTGGTTGTGGCGGTGGTGGTGTGTGGTGGTGGTGTGCTGCTGCTACGCTTCTGCTGCTGCTGCTTCTGCTGCTGCTGCTGCTTGCTGCTGCTGCTGCTGGCTGGTGTTCAGTACCGGTTCAGCATTCTTGCAGAGTCGGGGTGATCAGTACATTGACTTTGGCTATACGTGGAAAGGTCTTCTGGTGGACACCCCGCATCCCGCAACAAAAAAGAAAAGAAAAGAAAAAAGAAGGGGAAAAAAAGGAAAAATTACAAAGGGAAAAAACCCACAAAGATTCAGAGCGTAATGCAGCTTGAAAGGATCAACGTTGAACCTGGACACCAGTTTCTTCATCATCAACATCCTCATCGATCATCATTTTTTTTTTATTTAAAAAAAAAAAAAAAACTTTTTGAAAAGGGGGAGAGGGTGGGGGTCTGCTAAGGTGACCCTTCTGGCCCTGTTCTCCTGGTGGTGTCGGTTTTCATCCCCGCCCTACTCCATCCCACCCACTTCCTCCATCCCCAACCACCCCTGCCCCACCCCACCACCCCTCCACCCTCGACCCCTCCACCCCGTCCTATTCCCAGCCTTTCCCAACTACCATGCCATATCAGTTGGTGTGAGTGAGCGAGGTGATGGAGATTGGCGATGAAGGGATGTCTCGGTGAAAACAAAAATGGCCTCCACAGGGGAGCGCACTCTGCCTGGCACCGCGGCAAAGCAAAGATTATCGTCCCTAGGGGGTTAAGAAGTGGTGTCCTGCGCATGCTGGATCTAAACAGACAGCAGTGAACATTATTGAAGTGAACCCGCAAAGAAAACGTGGGTGCTGAAGGGGGGGGGGGGGGGGGGGGGGGGGAGTTAGGGGGTAGGGGGTGAATCTTGCAATCCAACGTACAGACAATGCTTAGTCGTATGGGGCGTAAGAGCAAGAGGCTGGAAGGGACGGTTTTTTTTTTTTTTTTTTTTTTTTTTTTTTAATACTGAAATGCTGCATGGACATTAAGAGATATCCCCATTGAAATCACACACACACACACACACACACACACACACACACACACACACACACACACACACACACACACACAATGTGTGCGCACATATGCATACATGCATACAATCACACTCACAAACAATCTCTCTCTCTCTCTCTCTCTCTCTCTCTCTCTCTCTCTCAACACACCACACACACACACACACACACACACACACACACACACAATGTGTGCGCATATATGCATACATGCATACAATCACACTCACAAACAATCTCTCTCTCTCTCTCTCTCTCTCTCTCTCTCTCACACACACACACACACACACACACACACACACACACACACACACACACACACAGGCATCAGGTGTATGCCAAACTCACGAAACAAGATCAGTGCGTATGAAAATAAGATCAGTGTGTAGGTAGACAAGATCAGTGTGTATGTTTATAAGTGTGAGACAGAGAATACTTTATAATCGCTGGATTTTGAGACTCAAGAACTGCACTCATGGACTCAGGTATACTGGTACTAGCAAAACTATCACATGATTGTCATTGATTTTGCCATACTAGGGCTCGGTGTTGATTTCATCACAGCATACAAGTCTAGAAATAGTAACATGCACCGGGAAGAGAAAGAACTCTTCCTAGCAGAGGAGGGTTATCTCCTGTTGTGGACCCAAAACATCGAGCCGTTGAGCGAGGTTGCGCGTTACGTGTCAATACGCCATTAGTTGATATGACGGCTGACACCATGCACCGTTAGCTGCAGTCCAATGATAATAGATCTAGAGGTCCATGGTGATAAGGCGTGAAGCCAAGGTGCATTTCCACAAACAGACAGTCATTGAAATGTTGAGAAACATTCGTTTACAGATTATTACATCCTGCACCGAATAGAAACTGCGTCTTTCTTTCTTTTTGTTCTTTTTTTTTTTTTTATATTTCATTTTTTTTTTTTTTTTTAATCAGTGTATTCTATCTACCAAATCAAATGTCTGAATCTGAAGAAGACAAAAAAAAGACACACAAACACAGTCGTTTTTTGCTAACGAAAGACGTCATCCTCCGGATTTCCGATGACATACAGAAAGAATCGAATATTAATGAACATTTCTTTCTAGACCTTTAGACTTTCTTCGCACGACGTCGTTCATCACGTTTGTTTGACGGAATATCAGCCTGACTCTACCGCAGTTTGTACCAGTCAGTGTGACGCCTTCAGCGCGGTTTTCAATTCCTTTCAAGAGGATTTACAGACATAATAGATTCATCTACCACACACTAAATGAATTGATGTATTATTTGTGTATATATAATTGGAAACGAAATGGGTACAAGCTTACGAAGATTCATTGTCGAACTCAACAGCAAAATTACAATGACAGTAATGACAAGATCAAATAGGTTGTCAAACTCTGGTTTTCAATTCTTTGCAGGTGCAATGTACAGGCGTATTTCTTTAACTTTTTGACTTTTTGTCCAAACAAAAACCATACATTCTGTGTGTTTCTGTAGCATCGGCAAAAACTGAGAGATTTCCATTTTCAATGGTTTCCTAAACACACACACACACACACACACACACACACACACACACACACAAATTCTTTCTTCGCATTTTAAGTCATATCAACAAATATTATGGTATATCATCACAGAACACGCTACAGCCGACATTTTTAAAAATTTTGTTTGCGTTTTCTGGTTGTTGTATTTTTCCTTTAAAGAAAGTGATGATGTCTACATTTTTTCTAACTAAAATATGAAAAAATCTTAAATAAATGTTAGCGAACCGCCCAGAGAACGTGGACAAACGAGTCACAAGACGAAACACAACGCATTTCGACCTCTTAGGTCTTCATCAGGTGAGACATTAACGAATAAAACAATGAAAATTCACTTAGCTTTGATCGCTTCAGATCACTTCGCAGGGTTCAGCGCAAGGAAGAGAGGCCTTCTTCCTTGCGCTGAACCCTGCGAAGTGATCTGAAGCGATCAAAGCTAAGTGAATTTTCATTGTTTTATTCGTTAATGTCTCACCTGATGAAGACCTAAGAGGTCGAAACGCGTTGTGTTTCGTCTTGTGACACGTTTGTCCACGTTCTCTGGGCGGTTCGCTAACATTTATTTAAGATTTGTTTAGATTTCCGCCTGCAGTCCTCTCGCTTTGCAACTAAAATATGAAAGGCAATCTGACAAGAACGGGGAAAAAAAAAAAAGAATTGATACATAGCTGCATGGATAAGTATAAATTTCAAGTTGCTACCTGAAGTTAGACCTAGTCTCCCAACAAAAGATAATATCATTATTATATAGGCCTAAATAGGTTAGAAATCCCCTCGCAGATGACAAAGAACAAGTCTAATATTGTTGAACTTAAACTATAAATTTGAAAGCAATGTTTCTCAGAAGCTGGATTTTTACTATTACAAGGACAAATAGCATAACTTTAAAATGTTTCAAATGTTTGGTCCATGCTGGAAAGTGTCTTTTTATGCCGTTTCCTCGGTATTGAAACTTCGCAAGAAAGTGAAGTACATTGAAAAACATCGCACGTTCCAAAATGACGTAAATGCAATAATTACGTCACTTTGTTTAGCCTTAGTGCTCTGTGGCCATTGCCATTTATAAAAACGAACTTTAAAGTGATAACAGAAAAAGATGAAGACTAGGCATGTGTGTTTGTGAATAACACTTTCATCATTGACATAGAATCCACCAGCTTCAAACAAGTTCCAGAAACTCCTGGTAAGAAAAACGTCTCAAGTGACAGCCAGTCTCAGAATATGTCATTCTCTGTACCAACAGCAGCCAGAAACAGTTCAGCGTCTCCATGATGTTAGCAGATTTATTACTCAATGTTTTAGTTCAACAATATTAGACTTGTTATTTGTCATCTGCGAGGGGACTTTTAACCTATTTAGGCCTATATAATAATGATATTAGATGTTTATTGCGTTTTCGTTTAAAGATAGCCCTAAGCGCTTACAAAGTTGTCATCACACGTGCTCGCACACACACACATACACACACACACACATGCACACACACACACACACACACACACACACACACACACACACAAAACACAAACGCACGGGATGGCCCACCACCGTGCCCCAAGCACGCACACACGCAAGACGAATACACACACACACACACACACACACACACACAAGGCACGCGCGCGCGCGCACACACACACACATACACACACACACACACACAAACACGCACGCACGCACGCACGCACCACCACACACACACACACACACACACACACACACACACACACACACACCATAAACAGACACAAAGAATAATGAGACTACGAGTCTGTGAAAAGTGTCGTCTTGAGCTTGAGAGATAACTTGAAGGAAGAGAGAGAATTAGAAATGCGAAGATAGACCGGAAATTCGTTTAATGCAAAGGGCGCTTGAAAAGCGAAAGAACGCTCTCCGAAGAAGGCCTTGGTATGGAAACGAGGGGTCTGAAGGAGATGAGTATCAGCAGAAGAACAGAAGGGTCAGGCAGGAGTGTACGGCTAGAGAAGATTAGAAAGATAGGATGGAGCTTGACCATTCAGAGATTTCAAACTGAGCAAAGACAGTTTATAGTCAATTCGTTTTCAAACAGGAAGCCAGTGAAGAGAAAGAAGGAGAGGGAGCAACATGAGTGGATGTACAACTTCTGAAAAATGATCTGTGGCTGCTTTATTCTGTACTTTCTGTACCTGATCAATGAAATGTTTTGGATAGCCAATAAGAAGAGAATGACAGTCACCCACCCGTGAAAAAAGCAAAGACACTGATTACACGTGTGGGTGGGTGGGTGGGTGGTTGAATGTGTGTGTAGGGTGGGGGGAGGTGAAAGAGAGACGGGGGGGGGGGGGGGGGGGGGAGGAGAGAAACAACGATGATCATAATAATTGTAATTACAACAACTATAAACACTCTGACAATAACCATCACTCTGACAATGACCATCACAAAAGGAACGACAGCGAACACACAGAACACTAACCAGGTACCCCCTGCCAGGAAGACTACAGAGGAAGTCCAGCGGAGGCCACAGAAAATGAAGAGGAATCTGAAGGAGGACCCTCTCCTCTAAGCAATCCGGCAAGGAGTTCTGTCTACAGCGAGGGCCACAGCAACAGTAACTCCGTTAGCGATACTAATTCTTCCCGGGGCCTCAGCTCCGGAGCCTCTGGGTTACGCTTCTTCACCTGTACCACGTTCTTCAAAACCCTCCTGTGCGTAAGTGCTCGAGTTGCTTCCGTGAGGGTCACTAAAAAAGCGATGAATACTGAATCATGTAGTCTTAACTTGTGCGAAAAGAAGTTTCCAAAGGAAAGAAAATCACCTTTACCTTACACTCAACACATTCCTTCGTGTCTCCACTTTTCACGAAATCTACTTGTATTCATCTCTTGAAATGTCTATGTTACAATGAGTACTTTCTGAAACGAAATCATGGACATCACCTGAGGCGCATTTAAGGGATTTTGTTGTTGTTGTTGTTGTTGTTGTTTTTGTTTGTTTTTTTTTTGTTTTTTTTTTTTTAATGTTTAAGGACGTCCCACTGAAACATAGTATCTTGTTTTAAGTAACAGTGTGTTGACATATTCAGCACAAAGTAATTGAAGTCTGTATAGACCAGGGACCAAGGAAAAAAAGCGAGCTCCTTAAAGATATCACTATCAGTAGAAAATATCATTTTTTATCCAACATACTTTACCAGCAGTCAAAAAAGGCATGTACGTTCAATATTTATTCTCCAATTCGTGACAAACACATTTTTAGCTCATTTTGTTTTCCGTCCCACACACACAAAGTTTAAGTCAAGTTCCTGTAGAAACATATGTTCAGGGTCAGGACATCACCAAATCAGGAATTTACCAAATAAATGAACTAATTTTGACATTGCCACAATCACTGTGTATATCCCCGCTCTAAGAGGCTTTGGCCTATACGAATAAATCATTTGTCTTTGACGAGTTTTCTACTCTCTCTCTCTCTCTCTCTCTCTCTCTCTCTCTCTCTCTCTCTCTCTCTCTCTCTTCTTCTTCTTCTTCTTCTTCTTCTTCTTCTTCTTCTTCTTCTTCTTCGTCATCACGTAGAAGACAAAAAGAAAGCTTCTCTCTCTCTCCCACAAGTCCCACATGTTTGCCCTCTATAACCAGCTGTTGTGCAATCGCAGCCCACCCGACGTCGTTGGAGAAAACGGCTAGAAAAGCCGTCGCCCACAAGAGCCACGTGGTTGGGCCGAGTGGACTGTACCATATCTCTGGTGGCGGCGGCCGTGGGTTTGGGCAACATGACGCAGTTCCCGCACCTGGCACACAAACATGGGGCCGGTACCTTTCTTTTCCCTTTTATACTGGTCACAATCATGGTGGGGGTGCCCCTGTTTTACCTGGAGGCCTGTCTCGGGCAGCTGACAGGCCAGGGAGCGGTGCTGTGCTGGAAAATGGCCCCCCTCTTCAAAGGTGAGCGAGGGGGTCCATAATTATGATGGCGGAACTTGTTGGACAGAGTGTGTTGTGTCCGTCTTGTCTCTGTGTGAGAATCTTGTTGTTGTTGTTGTTATGTTGTTGTTTGTTGTTGTTATTTTTGTTGTTGTTGATGATGTTTTTTGTAAATGTGTTGATTTATCTATTCATTTGTTTGGTTTGTTGGTTGGTTTGGTTTATTCATTTACTCATTCATGTATTTGTGTAACGTTTCATTTATTTATGTATGTATTTAGGTATGTATGTTAGCATGTAAATATGTATGTATGTATGTATATATGTATATATCTTTTTTTTTTAACATTTTGAAACATTTCTATTTTCCTTTATTGTTATTATAGAGACTGAAATATGCAACAGCATTAATATTCAGAAATTAGGTATAAGGCAAATCAAACATAGATACATATAGACAAGTAGGTATATACACAAACAAAAAGAAAGATATAGCCTTCAGCATATCATCATTTATCTATCTAAAGCATGGTTACTTGATAACATAAACAGCATAGAACAATGCATTGTGCTGAAGGCAAATTATTTGTATGTAGTGTAAAATGCTTTAAAATTAAAAAAAAAAAAAGAACGAATAGGAAAGAGAGATCAGTGAGGATAAAGGAATAGCACGAGGTAGGACAGGTAGGAGGACAAACAGGCAGACACACTGACAATTAAACGGACAAACATTAAGACAGAATGGGTTGGCTCACAGCAAATGAAGATATGCTATTTTCACAGAGCACATTGTCTCAATGATAGCAAACTTGAAAGAAAAAAAAAAGACACACACACTTGAGTAATATACATGAGCCTCATAGAATGTCATCAGCAAGGGAGCAGAAATATTATATTTGTTAGTCTAGTACTTAGTTATCATATATTGCATCATATGCATTCACTTTTACACCAAAAAAAAAAAAAAAATTAAGCATCAAAGACTAGGGGCTCATATGCAAGCCACTTTGTCTGGAAGTTCATGTGGTTCATTGTTAAATATGAATTATATTTTTCAATTCTAAATCTATATTTCAATATTCTCAAAAAGACTTAATTATGGGAGACTGCCTTCTAGCTTACATTTATATATATACTGTTTTGCCAGAAGAATGATAAAGTAGAAAATAAAATCAACTGCAATTGTTGCATCAAAACCTAGAAGTATAAGAGATTCCGTTAAACGTATACTCTGTGCATGGGTACATTTCTCTTTACTAAATCGTGAACATACTCCAAAAGCATTTAATGTAAGTAAATTTCCAAAACGTATGATCAATACTATCTTTAAATAAGCCGCAGAAACTACATTTATCATTATCAACTACTCCAATTTCTTTCAAACTTACATTTGTTCCTAAGCATCAATGGATTATTCTCAGCTGAAACCACTTAAGCTTCACACCCGTTATCTTATGTACATTAAAGAAGCACAATTCCCAGTCATGATCTGTGAAGTTTCATGTCCCATTTGTCACAGCATGGAGCTCTCAGTTTATTATCAATCAATACATCGTAATACGTCTTTGAGCCTCTGCAGGTGGCAAACAATATCTTATAACAGAGTGAAGAAATATTACCTTTATTGTTTTCAATGGTAATGTCAACTTTCTTTATGAATTCAGTTATTGCCATCTTATATCCTGCAAAAGTAAGAAAATCAATATTAACATCATATTTTTCCTTGAAGTTCCTGTGGGAAAGAAACTGACCATTATCATCAACAACAAAAAATGTGCGATATAATGGACACCTTTGTTTCCGAGCGTTTTAGAAACAATGTATCTTTTCCCGACTTGAATACGTTTATTGTAGGATATTGGTTCTGCGAGTAGCTCAGCGGAATTTTGGGGTTGACATTTGTAATCAAAAAAAAAAGTAAATAAGCTTCAAGAACGTCTGCCCAGAACGGGTTATAGTTTGTGAACTTTGCGACAATTTCTGGACCATATTTACTCATAAGAGGCCATTGAGGAAAATTACTGACTAAAGTTTGTTTCCATTTATGGTTTGATCGTTCAGTTCTACGGATCCAGGATAATTTTAAAGATGCAACATATGTTTTCAACTCAGGAAGACCAATACCTCCATTCCGCACACTTTTATGAGCTGTTTTTTGACTAATTTTTGCTGTTTTTTATTCCATACAAATTTATAGCATATTTTCTGGCACATTTGAAAGAAAACATCTGGCGGGTTTGGTAAAAGCAGCCATAAATGTATCAGTTTTGAAAGGATGATGGATTTCAATATAGCTATTCTACCTAAAGGTGTAATCTGGCGTTTTACCCATGTTCTAAACAAATGATTTATGTCTGCTAGCTTTTCTGAATAGTTTATTTCTACGCAATCTTTCAAGTCTTTTGTGAACCATATCCCAAGTATTCGAAAATTTTGTGGATTCCAAACAATGTTCAAGTGCTCCATATAGCGATTTTGACTATTTTTTAAGCTTCCTAACCAAACTGCGCTCGTTTTACTCAAATTCATATGAAGACCAGACACTGTCAAACTAAAAAGAACGTCAATACAAGTTTCAAATGATTTTCTATTCCCTGCAAGTAGAGACTGAGTCATCGGCATACTGAGACAACTTATATTCAGTATCATTTATTCTAATTCCCCGAATATCTTGGTTTTCCCTAATCATGTTGGTTAATATGTGTGTATCTTTACATGTATGTATTTGTTTATTCATTCAATAATTTATCTATTCATTGTTCGTTTATTTATTTTCATTCATTTTTTATCTTCTGTTTTACTGATCTATTTATTTCATCTACTTGATTTGTTTACTGGTTTACTCACTTATTCAATCAGTATAGATTTGTTTTATTTCAACATAGTTTGGATCACACACAAAAAGGAAAAGGATTAGTGTGTGTACATACGTGTGCATGTATGTGGGTGCACGAGTGTGTGTGTGTGTGTCTGTGTGTGTCTGTTTCATGCATGCGTGTGTTTTTAGTGTTGTGTGTGTGTGTGTGTGTGTGTGTGTGTGTATGTGTGTGTGTGTGTGTGTGTGTGTTTCATGATTGCGTGTGTTTGTGTCTGTGTCTGTGTCTGTGTCTGTGTTTGTGTGTGTATGTATGTGTGCGTGTGTGTGCGTTGTAAGCGTGCATGTTTTGTCTGTGTCTGTGTCTGTGTTGCAAGCGTGCACTTGTGTGTGTGTGTGTGTGTGTGTGTGTGTGTGTGTGTGTGTGTGTGTGTGTGTGTGTGTGTTTTATGACTGTGTGTGCGTGTGTCTGTCTGTCTGTGCGTGTTTGTGTGTGTGTGCATGCGTGCGCGCGTGTGTGTGTGTGTGTCCCCTCTGATGACAGGTCTGGGGGTGTCCATAGGGCTGACCAGCCTCTGCTTCAGCCTGTACTACAGTGTGTTCTGTGCCTACCCCCTCTTCTACTTCGGCTCCTCCTTCCTCAGCCCCCTGCCCTGGGCCCATTGCAACAACCCCTGGAACTCCGCAGGTACCCTCCCTCCTCTCCTCTGTGTGTGTGTGTGTGTGTGTGTGTGTGTGTGTGTGTGTGTGTGTGTGCGTGCGTGCGTGCGTGCGTGCGTGTGTGTGTGTATGTGTGTGTGTGTGTGTGGAGAAAGTCAAAGGTTTGCAACCCTTAAGACTCTTATTTCCCTGTCTTTTTTGCGCTAACAGATGGGTGGCGAGGGTTGTGAGTATTGGGGTGGTGGGCTTCAGCTATTCGTCCTGTTTGTTTCTAGTGAAGAGGATGTAGAGGGATTTGCTATGGGTTGCGTTTCTTTGTAACGAAAAAGTAAGGTAACTCTTACTCCTATGACTTCTTCTTCCTCGTTCGCCATCCCGTTAGATGAGCAGCCCGGTGTCCTCGATGAAGGCTGCCGTCCGTCGCAGCTCCTCCAGGGTGCCATACAGCTTGGCTTCCACTGCTGTCGGTGTTGGCCAGTACTTTCTCCTGGATGCTGCATACGTCGTACAGACTTGAAGGATGTGGTCAGTTGTCATTGGTCCCTCACTACAAGGGCACTCTCCACTCTGTCCAATGCCAAATTTTGTGTGCATGTGGTGGAGCAGGCGATTGTGTCCAGTCCTCAGGCGGAAGATCTTGACCTGTTCCCGTCGTCCCAGCAAATGGTATGTGTCTTCTGGGTTGTATTTGGGATGCAGGAGGCGCCATTTTATTCCTTGTTGTGCCTTGATGATTGTCTTAATTTCATCGTATGACACCAGGTTGTTGGCCTGCTCCTTCTGTGCACCATCTTTTGCCAGAATGTCCGCTTTTTCGTTGCCTCTGATGCCACAGTGTGCTGGTACCCATTGTATCACCACTTTCTCCACTCTGGCACTCAGGGCAACAAGGGCTGAAGTGATATGGTTCTGTTCTTTGCAGCGGGAGTTCTTGAGGGCTTGGAGCACAGAGAGAGCGTCAGAGAAGACCACCACCTGCCCTGTTGTTCTTTTGGAGTTCTGCAAGACTGTTGTGGCTGCCTCACAGAGGGCTTCTCGCTCAGCTCGGAAGTTGGTGGAGTATTTTCCTGTTGGAATTGCAATTTCTTCATCTCCGTCTTTGTATCGAAGGAAGATTCCAGCTCCACCATCCCTCGTTGCCTCTGTGGCGGAGCCATCTGTGAAGACATGGGTCCAGTCTTCCTGGGGATATTGGTTGCAGATGTACTCCATGGCCAGGGCCTTCCTTTGGGTGTCTGACTGTATTCCTCTCTTCTCCACTCCGGGAATGCTGGTGACGACTGTTGGGAACACCTGCCTCTTCCAAGATGGGTGGGTGACATTTGCCGGGATGGGCTTTGCTTCGTGTTCCATCAAGACTGGGCTTTGTCTTTCAAGGCGTCTTGACTGGCAGATGAAGCTGCCTCTTTTCAACCGGCTCTTGGTGGGTCTGCTCATTCTGTTGTTCATTGGATGGTTTTCAAGGCGTTTGAATTTTGCTGCTTGGATGAGGATCTTTGTGTCCCTTCTGTCCTCTAATGACTGTAGCCCAGTGGTCTCTTCCATCTTCAGGATTGGGGTGGATCTCATGGCGCCAATTATGACACGCTGAGCTTGGTTCTGTATCTTATTGAGGTGGTTGAGGTTAGACTTTGCAGCTGATGCCCATGCTGACGTCCCGTACTCAACTACAGGTCGGACTCTCCCTGTATAGAGTCTCTTCAGGATACGTTCGTCAGCCCCCCAGTTCGTCCCCGCAAGTTTCCTCATGATCGCCAGTCTCAACTTGGCCTTGCTACAGCATCTGGTGATCTGCTGTTTCCAAGTGAGCCTGCGATCAAAGGTCACTCCCAGGTAGGTAGGTGTGGGTTCCTCTGCAAGCCTTTGGTTGTTCAGTGTCAGCTTCGCCTCTTGCTTCTTGCTGGATAGGCTGAAGACTGTGTAGGTTGTTTTGCTTGAGTTGACAGAGACAAGCCATTCCTTGGTCCAGTCGCTGATCTTGTTGAGCGCAGTCTGGAGGCGTACCTGTGCTGTGGTGGTGTACTCTTCAGAGCACCAAAGCACCAGGTCATCTGCGTAGATCGCTCCTCTGACCCCTTTTGGCAGTTCTCTGACGATGTCATCTATGAAGATGAGGAACAACGTTGGCGAAAGGACTCCTCCTTGTGGTACTCCCTGTCTCAGCACCTTCTTCTTGCTTTTCTGGCCCTGAATCTTGACTCGGGCTTGGCGATTGTGTAGGTACTGGCTGATCCAGGTGTACATCCCCCCAGACACACCACATCGCCGTAGTTTGAGCCTAAGTCCGTCCTTCCAGACTTTGTCGAACGCCTTCTCCATGTCAATCCAGACAGCAAGCGTGTTCTTCTTTTCTTGGAAAGCGTCCTCAATGCTTTGCGTGATGAATGTGATCTGGTCTTCTGTTGATCTGTGTTGGCGGAAGCCTGCCTGTTCAGGGCTCAGCAGCTGATGCTCCTCAAGGTGCCAGACAAGCCTTGTGTTGACAAGTCTCTCCATCAGCTTCCCTAAGCAGCTTGTAAGGCTGATGGGTCTGTAGCTGTCAGCCTTCGACTTGTCCTTTCCCTTTTTGTGAATGGGGATCATGTCTGCTTCCCTCCAACACTGTGGTACTGATCCTGTCTTCCAGCTGGAGTTAAAGATTTTTAGAAGGACTGCCTTGCTCTTCATCCCAAGATGCAGAATCATTTCATTTGTGATTCCGTCTGGTCCAGGTGACTTCTTCAGGTTGAGGCTCTGCAACGCTTCCTCCAGCTCTTTCTCTGTGAAAGCTGTGGTCATGACTTCCTCTTGGGGCTCTTCCTCATGAAGTTCACCTTGGGCCCTGTGCACTGCAGCTCTATGTTCAGGAGGGACTTCCAGATTGCTGATGTTTTCATAGACGTCTATGAAGTGGTCTGCTGCTTTCTTTCCAGAGAGGTAATTTCCATTCTCTTGTATTGTTATAGTGGTGTGACTTGTTGTTTCATTACAGAGGGTTCTAGCCAGTTTCCACAGCTTGCTGCCATCCCTGTCGAGATTTAGGCTTTCAGTTTTCTCTTGCCAGCTTTTTCTTGCAGCTTGTGCGCAGGACAGCTTGTATCTGGCAGTTACTTCCTTCAGCGCTATGTTATTCTCCAGTGATGGCTGCTTTTCTGCTCTGTCCCTGGCTTCCGTAACAGCATCTTCCAGATTCTGGAGTTCCTCCGTCCAGTAGGGCTTGTAATCTTTACGTGCTCCTCTTGGGATGGATTCTGTAGCAGCTTTCAAGACGGCCTTTGTGAAGTCTCGAACCATCTTGTTTGAGTCCTTCTGCCTGATGTTGATTGGCTTTGTGTGTGTATCAGTGAGGGTCTCGAAGAGAGTCCAGTCCGCCTTTCTGTAATTCCAGCGGGGAAAACACTTTGCTTGTGGACACTGTAAGTTGAGGTTGATAGAGAGTTTGACGGGCTTGTGGTCACTTCCTCCAAGCTGGTTGAGGACTGTTCTTGTGGTCCTGACGAACAGGTCGTTGGTGGCGAACGCTAGATCTGGTGTTGATGTGGTCATCCAGCGTCTAGAGTAAAAGGTGGGTTCATCATCTTCTTGATTGATGAGATGAAGATGTGTGTCAATCTCCCAATCCTCAACTTCTTCGCCTCTCTTGTCCGTCTCCTCATAGCCCCATCTCTCTGAGTGACTGTTAAAATCACCCACCACCACGCAGTTGTTGTCTGGGATGTTCATGTATGTGAGGGAAAGATCACGATCTTGAGGGCAATAGACATTGTAGATCCTGATGTTGCGTTCCTTAAGGACTATATCAATACCTTGGATCTCTGCCTGTTGATTGGTGTTGATCTTGAGTTCTTGTGCGGCGATGGAATTCCGCACCAAGATAAGCACCCCTCCTTTGTTTCTTTCCTCACGGTCCAACCTGATGGTCTCGTAACCCCTCACTTGAAAGCGATGGTTTACGGTCAAATGTGTCTCTTGGACACATGCGATATCAATATTTTCTTGATGCATCCTTTCTGCCAAGCCAAGTTTCTTTTTATGCACCCCTTCTGCATTCCACTGGAGAATGTTGAGCATTCTGGGTGGTACCGTTTGCTTGGCATTAGCAGGAGGATGAGGTCTCCTTCTTCGTCGCATTGACATGCAGAATTTCTTTGTCTGACCACCGACCGCTTGGGGTGGGCCCCTTTGAGGCATAGGGCCCGGCTCCCGACCTCCCCGGCGGGTCTCCGAAGGTCGAGCGCCACATCGAAATTCTGTGGACTGCATCATCATGGAAGCGTATATGCGTGGTATCGTGGTTTAAGCTGCGCCAGTGGCCCGATACCTCCGTCTTCAGCTGGAGTTTTCTTTCGGGGTGCCTCACCCTTAGCTCATGGCCCGTGCGTCCTGCCCTGTGAGCACAGGGGGGATTGTTTCTCCGGGGATCCCACCCCGGGGCTAGAGGTTATACCGCGCCTCTTGACCGCATGATGAGCCCGTCATAGGACACATGGGGTATTTCAGTGAGGACAACAGTGCCACCTGTTGACCCACCCCGTCCTGATAGGAACATCGCCAGTTGGTCCGGGACTGCTTATTCTGCCAGGCAAGCCTGACTTATATCGCAGCTAACCCCCATATCTGAGGGCCATTCCCCTATCCGCCACCCGGGGACCCGCCGAGTTGGGGATGGTCGCCCCACTACTGAATTGGAAGCAGCCTGGTCCCGGACTCCTATGACGATATGCTTACCTGCCCTTCAGTCCAAACGAATTCCGCTCACGACACCACATCGCCTTGCTGAAATGGCACCACAGAGCGCACCGAACGAACAGCGAGACATCTTCAAAAAAAGGAATGTTCCCAGCTCGCCCATATATTCTACACCTGACACATGTGCACTGCAGCAACAATTGCAGAAATGAGCAAACACAACTTAATATTTATTCAAAGCTGGCACAGCATTTTTAATCTTGAATATAATCGAACAAACACTCGGACGTGTGCATCAGTTCACTACTGGGTGAACGGTGAAGGTTTTCAAGCCGGAAAAAAAAAATCCATCTTCATTTGTGGTTCGAACTTACGACCGTCAGCACCGCAAACAATAAAGCTTTGGGGTGCTGTTGGATTCTTTTTGGAACCCTTGGTGGTGGGAGCACCACACTATTATGGACAGTGGTGTGTCTCTATTTCACACCAGGAGCACAGACACAACCAGCCGTGTCTCCCTGATGAGTCCGATCCAGCGGACGAAAGGCCTAGGAGCAGGCAATACAAATAGATCTGCCTTCGAGAGGGATTACGATGGTTCTCTCATGCAGCTAGTGAAGAGTTTTTATATTTATAATATATTTTCTTAATTTCATGTTCCCATTTTCTTCATCTCCAACACACACACCCACCCCCTACCCCCCCCCCCCCCCCCCCCCCTCTTAAGTCCAAATCTTTGCCAAGTCATTACTGTGATGACAGAGGGGTTGTTGTTGGCCTGCGCTTGTTTTCCCCCACTATTAGATTGTTCGTCTTTGTATTTGTCTGACTTTATTCAAGTTTAAAAGACTGTGCCAGTCTTGAATAAAAGTTACTCTGTGTTAGGTTTACTAATGGAAGCAAGACTTACCCTACTTGTTTATTGTTTACTGTTCCCTGCCTCATTTCATTTTCAATGTCAGCACCGCAGGCAAACGCACAAACCATTTGGGCACAGGCCCCTCCCGTTTGACACTGAGAAGTTTTGTATCATTGTAGTCACTCATGGCTTTGTGCTTTGACTCACACTCCTGATTTTGCATTCTGATTCACACTCACTGATGTGCATTTTGAATCTCACTCATGGCTTCGCATCTTGATTCTCACGTATGATTTTGCATCTTTTGAAACTAATGCTCCTAGCTTTGCATCTCCGTTTACACCCAGGGCGTTGCTTCACGAATAGCACCCATGTCTTCGTATACTGATTCGTACTCATAGCTTTGCACATTGATTCACACTTTAGTTTTGTATCTTGGTTGACACTCATGATTTTGTTTTTTGTTTTTTATCGTATATAGGGTTTTGCATTATAATCGTCTGTCTAGGCTTTGCACAATGATTCACGCTCATGGTTTTGCGTTCCGATTGTCACTCGCGTCAGGACGTCTTCAATTTCAGCCCCAGATTTGTACATTGAGTCGCAGTCATGGTTTTGTACATTGATTCATATTCGTGGCTTTGCATCTTAATCCACACTCACGGCTATGCCTCCTGACTCACACATATGTCTTATCCATGGCTTTATCTCTTGGTTCATACTCATGGCTTTCGTTATGAATTGTGTTCATGGTATTCTACGTAGACTCACATTCATGGTTTTGAATCTTCATTCAGACTCTCTGCCGTGCTCCTCGAATCTCACTCGTGGCTTTGGATTTTGATTCACATTCATGGCTTTATATTTTGATTCACATTCATGGATTTCCATTTTGATTCACACTCATGGCTTTGCATCTTGATTCACACTCATGGCTTCGCATTTTGATTCACACTCATGGCTTTGCATCTTGATTCACACTCGTGGCTTTGCATCTTGATTCACACTCATGGCTTCGCATCTTAATTCACACTCATGGCTTTGCATCTTAATTCACACTCATGGCTTCGCATCTTGATTCACACTCATGGCTTCGCATCTTAATTCACACTCATGGCTTCGCATCTTGATTCACACTCATGGCTTTGCATCTTGATTCACACTCATGGTTTCGCATCTTGATTCACACTCATGGCTTTGCATCTTAATTCACACTCATGGCTTCGCATCTTAATTCACACTCGTGGCTTTGCATCGCCATTGTCACCGACGACTTTGCACATTGATTGATACTCACAGCTTTGCGTTATGAATATTACTCATGGCTTTACATGTTCATTCTCATCCTGTGTGTTACTCACTGATTCACATTCAAGTCTTTGTATCTTGATTAATTAACCCTCATGGCTTTGCATCTTGATTCAGACCCAGGGCTTTCCATCACCACTCACAACTGTGCGCATCACGGTTTTGCTTTATGACTGCCACTCATGGCTTTACATGTTGATTCTCGTTCATGACGTGGTATGTTGATTCACACGCATGCCTTTGCATCATGGTTGTCACTCATGGCTTTATTGTGTTGATTCACATTCATGGCTTTGCAGGTAAAGGTACATTTACGGATCGATTCACATGTATACCTTTGTATATTGATTCACACTCACGGCTTTGCCTCTTGATTCACATCATGTTCTGCATGTTGATTTACATTCATGGCTTTACATCTTCATTCACATTGACGCTTTTGCCTCTTGATTCCTGTTCAGGGCTTTGCATCTTGGTTCACACTTTCATCTCTGATTCTGGAATCGTCCCCTTAGCTTTTCATTTTGTTTCTCGTCCATGACTCATTTCCACCGGAGATTTCATCCTCACATTTCATCCATTGTTCCATTCTTATTCCCTTCCCATTGATTTGCAATAATGACACAAGACAGCATATTCCTTGTGCGTTAATGCACACTGAAAAGTAAATACAGATATCCTGCTTAAAAACGTAAGGTATCAACATCATTCTTAACATAGAACACTGCATGCATGCACGAAAAGCCCATCCAAACATGTCGTGAATGTCATCAACGCGCATTCTTGTCCACCATGTCATTTGCCAAACAGAGGCACGCACTGCATCACTGCATGCATTCCCACTCATGTACTTAATACTCACACTAGATCTCACAAATCACATACACTACGAGTAGGGGAGGGGGGGGGAGGAGGGGTGGCAGGAGGAGAGAGGAAGGGAACGTGGCAGGAGTGCCAGAATGGGGAAGGGAAGGGAGAAACAAAACAGGAAGCCTACTCTGGATCATCTCTTTTTCATCACAAAACTCGTGAGATAAGGTAAGGTAAAGGTAAGGTAATGTTGCTTCTAGCCCAGCCGACCGCAAAGGGCCATATTAGGGCTGCCATCGCGTCGAAGTCAACTCACAAGTCATTATTTTAAAAAATAAAAAATAAAAAACCTCATTCACACAACCCTTTCAAACGCACCTTCTAAAAACGCATCGGAAATATTGTTAACCATCTTTCCTCCGTAAAATCTTAGATCAGATAAAAAAAGGTTAATCTCTTTCAGAAATTCAAAGATCACATCAGGTGGACAATCTCTGAACAAGGTTTTCATGGAGTCTGCTGTAAGTGTTGATGTCTCACATCATGCCAGTCCCAACACTCTAAAGAACATGTTTCACTGGGAGTGCTACATGACATGGAATGCACCACGGAGCTTCTTCACCTTATAAAGATAAAATGGATGTAAAAGAAGTGGCCTGTATGCAAACGGCATAAACCTGTTCCTCCTTTTACGGCCGCCTGGGGAACATGGTTAAAATTCTTTCAGGTTTGGACGGATTTAAATCGTTTGTTATGACACTGCGAGTTCCATTCCTCTTGCCATAGGGCTTTGACATAAGTCTATGAACTCGTGAGATAAAGCTCTGCAAAAGCCCAACCCAGACATGTCAGTTAGACCAGCAACTCGTGAGACAAAGCTCTGCAAAAGCCCAACCCAGAGATGTCAGTTAGACCAACAACTCGTGAGATAAGCTCTGCAAAAGCCCAACCCAGACATGTCGGTTAGACCAGCAACTCGTGAGATAAAGCTCTGCAAAAGCCCAACCCAGACATGTCGTTAGACCAGCAACTCGTGAGATAAAGCTCTGCAAAGCCAACCCAGACATGTCGGTTAGACCAGCAACTCGTGAGATAAAGCTCTGCAAAAGCCCAACCCAGACATGTCAGTTAGACCAACAACTCGTGAGATAAAGCTCTGCAAAAGCCCAACCCAGACATGTCGGTTAGACCAGCAACTCGTGAGATAAAGCTCTGCAAAAGCCCAACCCAGACATGTCGGTTAGACCAGCAACTCGTGAGATAAAGCTCTGCAAAAGCCCAACCCAGACATGTCGGTTAGACCAGCAACTCGTGAGACAAAGCTCTGCAAAAGCCCAACCCAGACATGTCGGTTAGACCAGCAACTCGTGAGATAAAGCTCTGCAAAAGCCCAACCCAGACATGTCGGTTAGACCAGCAACTCGTGAGATAAAGCTCTGCAAAAGCCCAACCCAGACATGTCAGTTAGACCAGCAACTCGTGAGACAAAGCTCTGCGAAAGCCCAACCCAGACATGTCAGTTAGACCAGCCAGGTTTGCCAGCAGAGGCTGATCCATTGCCCACACACCTTGCAGACTGCCTCCACGTCAGTATCTGTGACGGTGACCAGCAGGTGAAGATGGACAATGGCAGCTGCTACCCTTGGACACCAAGCAGGAGGTGGGCATCTGGAATGCCACGGCTGCCAAAAAGGCCACAGGCCGTGATTATGTCTTCTCCTCCTATGACTACTGGATGTAAGCAAGCCCTGCTGTTTGATTGTTTGTTTTCTTTCTTCTTTTTCTTTCTGTTTCTCTCTTTTCTTTTCTTTCTTTCTTTTCTGTTCTTTCTTCTTTCTTTTCTTTTCTCTTTTTTTTTCTTTCTTTCTTTTCTTTCTTTTTTCCGTCTTCCTTTTCTTTTCTTTCTTCTTTCTTCTGTATGTCTGTCATTCTCTTCCTCTTTCTTCTTTTCTTTCTTCTGTCTTCCTTTTCTTTTCTTCTTTCTATCTTTCTGTATGTCTGTCATTTCTTTCTCTCTTTCTTTTCTTTCTTTCTGTATGTCTGTCATTTCTTTTCTCTCTTTCTTTCTTTTCTTCTTTCTTTCTTCTGTCTTCCTTTTCTTTCTTTCCTTCTTCTTTCTTTCTTTCTTTCTGTCTGTCATTTCTTTTCTTTTCTTTCTTTCTTTCCGTCTTCCTTTTCTTTTCTTTCTTTCTTTCTTTCTGTATGTCTGTCATTTCTTTTCTCTCTTTCTTTCTTTTCTTTCTTTTCTTTCTTTCTGTCTGTCATTTCTTTTCTTTCTTTCTTTCTTTCTTTCTTTTTTCTTTTCCTTTCTTTTCTTCCTTTCTGTCTTCCTTTTTCTCTTTTCTTTCTTTCTTTCTTTTCTTTCTTTCTTTTCTCTCTTTTCTTTTTTCCTTTTCTTTTCTTTCTTTCTTTCTGTTGGTCTGTCATTTCTTTTCTTTTTTTCTTTCTTTCATTCTTTTCTTTTCTTTCTTTTTTCTTTCTTTCTTTTCTCTTTTCTTTTCTTTCTTTCTTTTCTTTTCTTTTTTCCTTTTCTTTTCTTTCTTTCTTTCTTTCTGTCGGTCTGTCATTTCTTTTCTTTCTTTCTTTCTTTTCTTTTCTTTTCCTTTTTTCTTCCTTTTCTTTCTTTTTCTTTTCTTTTCTTTTCTCTTCTCTCTTTTCCTTTCTTTCTTTTTTATTTTTTTTCTTTCTGTCTTCCTTTTCTTTCTTTCCTTCTTTCTTTCTTTCTTTCTTTCTTTCTTTCTTTCTGTCTGTCATTTCTTTTCTTTATTTCCTTTCTTTCTTTCTTTTCTGTTCTTTCTCTCTTTATTTTCCGTTCTTTCTTTTCTTTCTTTTCTTTTCTAGCTTTCGTTTGTTTGTTTGTTTGTTTTTTCTTTCTTTCTTTTCTTTTCTTTCTTCCTTTCATTCTTTCTTCTTTCTTTTTATTTTCATTTAGGAGCAAACAGTAGTAATGCCAACATCAGCAGGAGCAGCAGTGGAAGAATTAGAAGCAGCAGCGCCAGTGGCACTAGTAGCAGTAGAAGCTGTTGCAACAGCGGCAGCAATGAAAGCTTTAGTAGTAGCAGCAACAGCAGCAGTAATAGCAGCAACAGCAGCAGTAGTAGCAGCAACAGCAGCAGTAGTAGCAGCAACAGCAGCAGTAATAGCAGCAATAGCAGCAGTAATAGCAGCAATAGCAGCAGCAGCAGTAGTAGTAGAAGTGGCTGTAGCAGCTGTGGCAATTGCAACAGTAGTAGAAGTAACAGTGACAGAAATACATCAGCACCAGTACCAGTAGCAGTATTGGTAGCGGTGGTAGTAGCAGTAACAGCAGCAGTAGCAAGAGTAGTAGTAGCAGCAGCAGCCGTAGCAGCAGCAGCAGCAGTAGTAGCAGCACGAGCACAAAACCAGCAGTGGTGCTGGTATACTAACGACAGCAGCAACAGCGGCGCGGCGGAAATAGTAATGCAACAGCACACACACACACACACACCACACACACACACACCACACACACACACACACGACGCACGCACGCACGCACGCACGCACGCACGCACGCACGCACGCAACAAGGAATAAAAAGAATTGTTTAAGTAAGATCACAACACACACACACACACACACACACACACACACACACCACACACACACACACACAAGGATAAAAAAAAGAATTGTTTAAAGTAAGATCACACACACACACACACACACCACACACACACACACACACACACACACACACACACACACACGCACGCACGCACGCACGCACGCACGCACGCACGCACGCACGCACGCACACAAGGGAATAAAAAAGAATTGTTTTAAAGTAAGATCACACACACACACACACACACACACACACACACACACACACACACACACACACACACACAAGGGAATAAAAAAAAGAATTGTTTTAAAGTAAGATCACACACACACACACACACACACACACACACACACACACACACACACACACACACACACACGCACGCACGCACGCATGCCACACACACACACACACATACACACAGCCTCCTCTCTCTCTCTCTCTCTCTCTCTCTCTCTCTCTCTCTTGGTGGCTTCCCTTGTTCGGCAACCGGCAAGACGTATTTCAGCCGCTCCGGTAAATTTCTATTTGTATCAACTGCAAGTCGTTCAGCATGCCTGTGGAAGGTCTCCCATCCACCGTAGAAGCCACACTCAATGCTGCACTGGAAGAAATGGCATTGTCGTCATTCAAATAGAGGGTAGAGGAAAACAAACTGTCGTCGTTCCGCGGTTCACTTCGAGTACCGAACAGCCCCCTGCTACGCAAACTCAAGGCCACAGCATGGCGTATCGTCGCAAGTGCCCGTCACAGCTGAACAGGGTAGGCACAGAGCAGAGACTACAGAAGCAACCAAAAGAAAAAGGCGAGTGAAGTTTATGTTCTCCGTCCGGTTTATTTTTGCCGACACCTCCTATGTATTTTACCACATTGACAGAACCAACGAAAGTCGTGTTGCATGTGATGAGGTTTTCGAGAGTGACAACCATCTCCCTCTGTCTGTAACCCAGCCTGCAGAAGAAACCACGGCACAGTGACATGCAGACAAGACTGATTTGGAACAGTGCGACAGAGAATCTGTGACAGTTGCACACGATGAAGTGTCGGTCTTGGATTTTGGTTCAGTGCAGCCAAGCGCTGATCAAGACTGTGTTGACGAACGCTGTAATGTGGTTTGTGACCAGGACAGGCCTCCAGCGAATGACCAACAGAACGACCCTCCAGAGAACGTGATCTCAGTGACATTATGTCGTACTTACAAGGAATGTTAAGAAACATGGAAAGCGTTCATTCTGTTGACAGAGAGAATGTGCAACTGACTTCCAGCGGCAATTCAGATGTGGAGGAAGGAAATCTTGTTGACAGTGGATAAACTTTTTGGAAGTCTCATGACAATCACATCTGCATTCGATGTTTGTTAATTATTTCCGTGATTTGGTTTCCTCATCACGATGTTGTTTTCTGACATTTATGGTTTGCGTGCATTTGTTAATCTTCATTTTCGAACAGCCCCTCCCCCACCGTAACCCCTGCATGAGAATGGGCTTTGCAAGCTTAACTCATTAAGTCATTCGTTCGTTCGTTCTCTCTCTCTCTCTCTCTCTCTCTCTCTCTCTCTCTCTCTCTCTCTCTCTCTCTCTCTCTCACCTGTGGAAACAGCCCTAGGGGTGCAGCAGGACAAGGGGTGGCGAAGGGAGTGTGTGTGTGTGTGTGTGTGTGTGTGTGTGTGTGTGTGTGTGTGTGTGTTTTGTGTGTGTGTGTGCGTGCGCGCGCGCGCACGCGTGCGTGCATGTGTGTGTCTGTCTGTCTGTATGTGTGTGTTTTGTGTGTGTGTGTGTGTGTGTGTGTGTGTGTGTGTGTGTGTGTTGTTCCTCAATGTTGTTCCTCAATTTAACATCTTCTCACTAAAAGTGATATCAGACGATGTGTTAATGGTGTGTGTGGCATGCGAATGTGTGCTTATGAAAAGAATGGTGGAGGGATTGGGGGAAAGCGTGTAGAACTTTGAATACTACTACGTGTTCAAAAAACAAACAAACAAACAACAACAAAAAACTAGATAAAACCAATTAAAGAAAAATGCCAACTGGACTCTGTAAGAAACTTTGACTAACTAATCTGAGAAACGAATAATCATTCAACAATTTAGAGAGTGATGACGTGTGTGTGTGCGTGTGTGTGTGCGTGCGCATGTGTGTGTGTGGTGGTGCGCGTGTGTGTGTGTGTGTGTGTGTGTGTGTGTGTGCATGTGTGTGGTGTGTGTGTGTGCGTGTGTGTGTGTTGGCAGAGAGAGCATAGAGGGCACAGGAGGGGTGGGGCCCGTGCAACCCCACCTTATCGCCTGCCTCTTCGTCGTCTGGTTCCTCTGCTTCCTGGCGCTGGCCAGGGATGTCCTGCACCTCGGCAAGGTGCTTGTCTGTCTGTCTGTCTGTCTGTCTTCTTCTCTCTCTCTCTCTCTCTCTCTCTCTCTCTCTCTCTCTCTCTGTCTGTCTGGCTGGCTGGGGTGTGTGTGTGTGTGTGTGTGTGTGTGTGTGTGTGTGTGTGTGTGTGTGTCGGTGCGCGTGTGTCTGTCTGTCTGTGTGTATCTCTGTGTGTGTCTGTGTCTGTCTGCCTGTCTGTGTGTATCTCTGTGTGTGTCTGTGTCTGTCTGTCTGTGTATTTGTCTCTCTGTGTGTCTGTCAGTTTGTGTGTGTGTGCTGCGTGCGTGGTGTGTGTGTGTGTGTGTGTGTGTGTGTGTGTGTGTGTGTGTGTGTGTGTGTGTGTTCAAAGCCGACCGCTTGTTTGTCCGCAGTTGTCGCTGTCCGTCCTGTCTGTTAGCGCTACTTCGTTTGTTGTCTCCGCTTTTCTTACCTCCACGTGTGTGTTAATCCCACTTGCTGTCCATTCTGCCTTGCATGATGCATAGCCACATTCAGGTTCGTCCCCTGGCACCACCCACGATCGGCAAACCACGGGGAGCACTCAATGGCGGATCGTCTTGAGGCCCCTCTCTCTCTCTCTCTCTCTCTCTCTCTCTCTCTCTCTCTCTCTCTCTCTCTCTCTCTCTCTCTCTCTCTCTCGTGTGTGCGTGTGACAAGCAGTCATAGCGAGCGGATGTGTTTTCCCCGGTGCTCCCTTTCGTGCAAGAGTCTATGTGTCTGTGAACTGTTTTCTGAACTTTGCGTAGTGTCGCCTGCCGTAAGCTATGCCGTCGGCTTCCTTGGAATTCCGACATGTTTGTGGTGGTTTTGTCCGGACTTTTTCGGGTTTTATCACTCAAAGGGAAGTGTCAGTCAGGAAAGTGATAATGCGAGTCACACAACTGAAGGACAGGCCAAGTGGTGTTTTGATTGGGAGGGGGGGGGGGGGGTGACCTACCTGTTTTGGAGTTTACTCCTCATTCGATGTGGTGACATCAAATTGAACCCCGGATCCACTTAGACACCCACCACTCAAAACCCAGTGCCAGGGCCTCCGCAAGACGCGACTGAACACAAGTAGGAGAGAGCTTCTTCAGCAAATAGCAGAGCTGATACGACAGCTCCCGTTGAATCCTCTGCTTCAAGCCTCACTGTTGACTCTACCCTGGCTGATCTCATGACGACCTTGAATGGAATGGACGTCTCCATGAACTCCTAAAGCTGGACGGGGTTGTGTCTGACATTGCTGCTGTCAAGTTGAAGTTTGGTGTTCTACAGGAGGAGGTGGAAGTGTTGAGACATGAGGTGGACTCATTACACAGAGAAAACATGGCGTTGAAAGATCACAGGGATGATTTGTGTGCTCGTGTTGCAAACTTGGAGAAAAAGATGGACGATCTGGAAGGAAGAACAAAGAGAAATGACCTGATTTTCTACAAGATGAAGAAGGAAGATGGGGAGACTAGTGCTACACTTGAGCGTCAGTTGAAAGGACTTTTTCTGATAAACGTATTATTATTATTATTATATTGGGTATTTATATATCGCCTATCCTCGGTCACAGACCAAGCTCTAAGCGCTTTACAATAAACACACTACCTCACTCACTCAACGGGCTGCCTACCAAGGTAGAGCCGGCCGAAGAGCAGCCTACTGGCGCTCATTCAGTCGTTTCCCATACCATTCAAATACCAGTCACTCATTTTCATTCATCTCATTTATTCCTCCAGTTTCTCACATAGGATGCATGCGATGTTTATACGTGTCCTCCATTTCCACCGGTACACGATGGCACACGATAACAGTAAGTGACAATTTTTGTGGCTTGGTAAGAAATACCAGGCGGCTATCTTCAATCTACATCAATTTTGCCAGGGCAGCGGGGAACCCCCCTGCTCTTTTCGATTTTCAACTGCCGTGGGTTCTTTAATGTGTGCAGGGGCCAGGAAGGCACACGGGTCCGACTCGCTTATAGTCCCCATCCGATGGACTTGACGTTCAGTTCGATTTGTCATTCAAACTAGGAAAGAAAGGGCGAGAAAGGCAGGGCTCGAACCCACGCACTTCTCACACGTTGGATTGGCAGGCGAGCGTCTTAACCACTCTGCCACCTTTCTTCCTTGGTCTTCTAACAATGTGGAGACGGATCGTGTGCACTGCCTTAACAACAAGCCTGATTCCCCAGTGATTGCCAGACTAACATTTTACAGAGATAAAGTGAGAATTTTGATGGAAAAGACAAAATTGAATGGGAGTAAAATTTTCATAGGCGAGGACTTTTCATTGTGTGTGCGTGAGGTCAGGAGGAAGTTGACTGTTTTCATGAAAACAAAACGAGCAGAAGGTTAGAGGGTATCTATGGTGTATGATCATCTGAATATTGAGGGGGAAACTACTGCCTGCTGATGGTGCCAGTCGGGTGAAAATGAAATAGGGGGAGGGCCGTCCCCCAAAAAAACTTGCATTGTGCGTTAAGGGGAAATAATGTGAGTGAGTGTGGATATGTAAATGAATGTGACTGGGAAAAAGTCTGAATGTGTGTGTTATGAGATTCATACAACGAGTATGGATAATGTATGCATGGAAAATCACAGTTTTGGTGAACGATGGTTGTCAAAGTGATTTGTTATGCAATAGGGAGTGGGAGGGAGAGGAGGGTGGGCTGTCCAGTGGAATCGTAATGATTCTGGTGTTGCGCCAGAATCCCGTGATTTCTGTGACATCACAACGCAAGCTTTGGAAGGAAGGTCACAAAATGGGAAGACCATCACTCTAAATTCAGACTGGTTGATCCAGTTGCCGAAAATGAGCCGTCCAGGCCGGTGTCGGAAGATATTTTGTATGTGTGTGCCCATGAGCGTTCCAGGTACCATACAGTTATTGACAGATGAAGGTGATGGTTTTTCTTTACTGGAA
This sequence comes from Conus canariensis, assembly GCA_033310375.1. Taxonomy (NCBI): domain Eukaryota; kingdom Metazoa; phylum Mollusca; class Gastropoda; order Neogastropoda; family Conidae; genus Conus; species Conus canariensis. The sequence goes on along the minus strand of CM065721.1, from coordinate 10,753,217 downwards.
CATCGTTTGACTGACTACGCACTGATATCTGATGATTGTTTCTATTATTCTTTCTAGTGATTTGAATGCATTACAAATTCAGTCATTACAGCATGTGTGGTCAGTTTGGCGCAGACCCCACCCTTCCCATCATTTTCTTTTGCGAGCGTGTTAGGCTAGCTGACGCGTAGGTCAGACATCTTTCTTGGGGTAAGGGTTGGGAGAGTTGGAGGTGACGGGAAGGAAGGGTGGGTGGGGGAGGGAGGTGCTTGATCTTCTATGCCTCTTCCGTGTCATGACTCCCACACGGATCCTCCTTGGAGGAAACGCTGCCCTGCTGTTCGTGTTTCTTTTTTTTTTTTGGAGGATAGAATACGTCTCATCGGCCTCACCCCCAGCCCACCCTCCTTTTCCCCTTCTCTTCCTGCCCCCTGTCTCCCTTTCTATAACGCTTTCTCTCTCTCCAGTCACCTCTACCCATCCTCCTCGATAATTCCGTCCGTTGTGCAGTTCATACGAAGGCGCATCGGTAATCCACCCAGCATTCCACCCTCACCCCTTCTTATTGGTTAGTGTATGTCGAACTGGTTGAGGGTTCAGATCACGCATAGAACCGTCAAAACGATCCTCCTCATCCTCCCCTCGCCGCCACCCACATCTTTCTCTGTGCACGCACGCACCCACACATACACACACACACGCACGCGCGTGCACGCGTGTGTGACAACGGACACACACACACACACACACACACACACACACACACACACACACACACCACACACTCACTCACACATTCACTCACTCACTCACTCACACACATGCGCTACACGCACGTACACACACACGTACAGATCATGATCTTCAACGTGCTGACCTCCCTCTGGCACCGTGAGTGTACAGATCATGATCTTCAACGTGCTGACCTCTGGCACTGTGTGTACAGATCATGATCTTCAACGTGCTGACCTCCGTCCGGCACTGTGTGTGTACAGATCATGATCTTCAACTTGCTGACCTCTAGCACTGTGCGTGTACAGATCATGATCTTCAACGTGCTGACCTCTGGCACTGTGTGTGAACAGATCATGATCCTCAACGTGCTGACCTCTCGCACTGTGTGTGAACAGATCATGATCTTCAACGTGCTGACCTCTGGCACTGTGTGTGTACAGATCATGATCTTCAACGTGCTGACCTCTCGCACTGTGTGTGAACAGATCATGATCCTCAACGTGCTGACCTCCCTCTGGCACTGTGAGTGTAGAGATCATGATCTTCAATGTGCTGACCTCTGGCACTGTGAGTGTAGAGATCATGATCTTCAACGTGCTGACCTCTGGCACTGTGTGTGTACAGATCATGATCTTCAACGTGCTAACCTCTGGCACTGTGTGTGTACAGATCATGATCTTCAACGTGCTGACCTCTGGCACTGTGTGTGTACAGATCATGATCTTCAACGTGCTGACCTCTGGCACTGTGTGTGTACAGATCATGATCTTCAACGTGCTGACCTCCCTCTGGCACTGTGTGTGTACAGATCATGATCTTCAACGTGCTGGTCATGTTCATGGTGTTGCTGGTGCTGGTGGTCAACGGAGCGCTGCTGCCAAAGGGAGCCGCAGGAGTCCGCTACTTCCTCACCCCAAAGTGGGCAGCGTGGAACGACCCTGAAGTACTGCCTCTCTCTCTCTCTTTCTCTGTCTCTCTCTCTCCTCTCTCTCTCTCTCTCTCTCTCTCTCTGTCTCTGTCTGTCTGTCTGTCTGTCTCTCTCTCTCTCTCTCTCTCTCTCTCTCTCTCTCTCTCTGTATCTCTTTTTTTTCTCTCTCTGTCTGCCTGTCTCTGTCTCTGTCTCTGTCTCTCTCTGTCTCTCTCTGTCTCTCTCTCTCTCTCTCTCTCTCTCTCTCTCTCTCTCTCTCTTCTCCAATTAAAAACGGTGATCTACGATCAGACACTTAACATATCTCCACCACCAATTGCTACCACCATTATCGTCATCTTCATCATCATCATCATCATCATCATCATCATCATCATCATCATTATCACCGTCATCATCTCATCATTTCTCCACCCTCCACCCCCACCCCCACCCCCACCCCCCATGACATCCAGTAACCAATACGCTGTGACGGACGCTTAGGGCAACCAGGAATTCCCTCGGGTCTCTCTCGCCTAGGTCATGGGCAACGGGGCAGAGGTGCGGTCGGTCACCAGTCCATCCCTTCACGCTCTGCACCCAGGACCTCTCTGGCCTTCCTCTCTCCTTCAACGTGCCCTTGTTAGAATCAGGTGTTTAATAATAATAATAATAGTGATGAACACTTATAATGCGCCGATTCTCGGCTAGAGACCAAGCTCTAAGCCATTTACAATCCACACTCGTTTACACAACGGGCTGCCTGCCTGGGTAGTGCCGACCGAAGAGCTGCCAGCTGACGCTTCATTCAGTCGTTTCCCGTGTCATCCATCCAGTCAATGTCGTCCAATATCGTTCACTCAATTTCCTTACTTCCTTCATTCTTTCCATTTCTCACGCAGGGTGCATGCTATGTGTAACGTGTCATCCATACCAACGGCCAAACTGGCCTTCTCTTCCGAAACTTGGTGATGGGATTTTACGTGTGTGCAAGATGTTATGCGTGCGTTCACACACGGAACCTCGATTTATAGTCTCATTCGAAGGACTGTATTGGAAATGGAGTCAGATCCAATGTTAACTCCGAGGGAAAAATCCCCCTGTACCGAAACGGCCCGGCGGAGATTCGAACCCGCGACCCCAGGATCACGAGTCCGGCGCTCTACCAACTGAGCTATTCCGGCCCCCTGTTTGAAGGAAGGAAACCACTCGCCGCAGTTTCTCGAAGAATAAACAAGGGCAGCAACTTGTGTTCCTCTCGATGACATTCTTAAAGGGCTCAACGCCTGTGGACCTTTAAAGTTCCATAACCAGGTACACTGTGGAACCAGTTTTTTAACTATTCCATATGACGAATGGTGACAAAAACGAGTTTTCTTAATATGCCCTCCACTCTGCCTCCTACTGTGTGAAAAAAAGTTTCTTAATATGCCCTCCACTCTGCCTCCTACTGTGTGAAAAAAAGTTTCTTAATATGCCCTCCCTCTGCCTCCTACTGTGTGAAAAAAAGTTTCTTAATATGCCCTCCACTCTGCCTCCTACTGTGTAAAAAAGTTTCTTAATATGCCCTCCACTCTGCCTCCTACTGTGTACAAAAAGTTTCTTAATATGCCCTCCACTCTGCCTCCTACTGTGTGAAAAAGTTTCTTAATATGCCCTCCACTCTGCCTCCTACTGTGTGAAAAAAAGTTTCTTAATATGCCCTCCACTCTGCCTCCTACTGTGTAAAAAAAGTTTCTTAATATGCCCTCCACTCTGCCTCCTACTGTGTACAAAAAGTTTCTTAATATGCCCTCCACTCTGCCTCCTACTGTGTAAAAAAGTTTCTTAATATGCCCTCCACTCTGCCTCCTACTGTGTGAAAAAAAAGTTTCTTAATATGCCCTCCACTCTGCCTCCTACTGTGTAAAAAAAGTTTCTTAATATGCCCTCCACTCTGCCTCCTACTGTGTAAAAAAGTTTCTTAATATGCCCTCCACTCTGCCTCCTACTGTGTAAAAAAGTTTCTTAATATGCCCTCCACTCTGCCTCCTACTGTGTGAAAAAAAAGTTTCTTAATACCCTCCACTCTGCCTCCTACTGTGTAAAAAAAGTTTCTTAATATCCCTCCACTCTCCTCCTCCTGTGTAAAAAAAGTTTCTTAATATGCCCTCCACTCTGCCTCCTACTGTGTAAAAAAAAGTTTCTTAATATGCCCTCCACTCTGCCTCCTACTGTGCAAAAAAAGTGTATCAGAAGTTTTTCGTGTTTGGTTGCTGCTGTTGGTGGTGGTGGTGGTGGTGGTGATTCTGTTTGTTTGTTTGTTTGTTAATTTTCTGTACTGTTCTCTTGCAGTTGTGGCTGGATGCCAGTGGGGAATCGTTTTTTGGCGCGTTGCTGGGAACAGGAATCATCATCACGATGGCCAGTTACAGCCGTTACTCCGACGGTAACGCTTTGAAGTCAGTGCTTGGCATGCAGTGCGCGAGAAACGAGTGTACATCAACACACACGCACACACCATGCGTGCATACCGGCACTTGTGCACATATGCTCTCTCTCTCTCTCTCTCTCTCTCTCTCTCTCTCTCTCTCTCTCTCTCTCTCTCTCTCTCTACACACACACAACACACACACACACACACACACACATAAAACTGGTACTTGTGCACACACATTTTCTCTCTCTCTCTCTCTCTCTCTCTCTCTCTCTCTCTCTCTCTCTCTCTCTCTCTCTCTCTCTCTCTTATTAACCACAAAACATGACAAATCTTTGTTTTAATCACATTTACTCTAACGATGCCAGCAGGGGTGTCTGAGTCTTATTCTACCAAAAAAAAAAAACACACACAAAAAACCTGGCTAATGTAACTTAAATCTAAATTTCGATGGAGTCCCAAGGGAAAAGAGAAAGTGGCGGTTATTACCTCCCTTACAAGGTTCCCTAGAGCGCCCTCTTTTTGGGAAAAGTAAAAGCAGCCGCCAGTTACCTCCCTTACAAAAGTTCCATAGAGCGCCCTCTTTTTGAGGAAAGTTAAGAATAGCGGTCGGTTACTTCCCTTACAAAAATATAAGAGCGTCCTTTTTTCCAGCAACCATTTTGATTTCGCTATCTTCCACTTTCTTTCGTAGATTGCATATAATTACTGATTTTCTTGGTGTTGTAGACTGAGGGCGGTCAGGGTTTTCTGTAAGGCACGCCAGTAAGGGCACTGCTTGGGCACTAAGGCCAAGATAAAGATGAAGCCTTAACCCGCCAAGTGCTGATCGAGAGGCTTCCATGACATGGCGGGGTCAAAAGCCAAAATTCGCTACTAATTATCATATCGTTGCAGTGAACAAAGGCACTATTTCAATCTTGCACAATCACTACGTTATTCATACACACTGGGTCAGTCCTCACCAGTTTGCTGTCGCAGACATTTCAAAATGAACGTTTTTTTTTTACGAACAGATTCTGACTTTTTACAGCTTAGAAGGGAATTAGGATGGGAGGAAATAATACGGTGACGACTCGTTTGATTTTCTTTCCTTTGATGTTTAGGTTTGGCTAAACTGCAAGTAGCTCTACTGCTAGTATAGAAAGTAAGGAGCCGAGCTATCATTCTTGATGGAGCTTTTTCATCTGGAAAACAATCTGACATCCATCCCTCATAGTCTACACAGCTGATTTGTGTTTTGCATCACCACAGACATTTGGCTTATATATTGTGGCCCCACGCTGAATCTCTCAATGTCTTAGAAACTTCTACAGCAGTTATCGCCCCTGTCTTATTCAAGTGGAGTGTAATGTCATCATGCACCCTCACGTGGGTGGCAATAAAATTTCAGATAAAACAGGATTAGTCTTCAGACAATTCCCAGTGCCTGTGTTATGATTTGAATCAGTACTAGTTAAGGTAGCTGGTATAAAATGGATAGATCACTTTTGTCAATTTTTCCCTCGGTGCATTTAAATAATTATGCCTTTTTGGACAGAGAATGAGACCACATCATCATCTCGACTTTCAAGTACTGCTTTAACCAGAGGGTAGTGTGTGTGTTGTGTGTGTGTGTGTGTGTGTGTGTGTGTGTGTGTGTGTGTGTGATATGAATGTAATTTTCGTCTTCCTTTCATTTTCTCTTTTACTTTATAGTGGGGTCCTCCTTCCTCAGTGCCCTCTTCTTCTTTCCTGTTTTTCTTCTTTCTTTCTTTCTTTTCTTTTCTTCCAGTTTTACATTCATCATAACACTATGCAAATCATGTACTCATCAAAAGCTATTAAAGAGTATCAGAGCAACTTGAAGTGTCAGGCAACAAACTTTACAGTATAAATAAATATCAATTACGATACTGGTGTTCCATGTCCTAAATGTTCAGTACTTGACAATTTCAATTATACAATTCTCTCATCAAAAAAACAAATACAGTAATTGCTTTGAACTTTTTCCCCATTTTGAGTAACATTTTATTGGTTGGATAAATTTCATTTTAAAAAAAATTCCCCCATGCATTCAACCAGCGTATTTCTTAGCATTGTACCTCTCGGCAATATTTCACACCTTTCAATTATAAAAGTATTTCAGGAAATGAAAAAAAGAAAAAGAAGGGGGGGGGGGGGGGGGGGGGCGGGTATAAGATGGCCCAGAGGATACAAACTGGCCAAGGCCAAACTATGCCCCAGGTATAAATAAAGTGGCCTGGGCTAGTGCATATCCGGGGCATATTCTGGCACAGGTCAGTTTACATGCGGTCATATTCTGGACTAGGTCACTTTATACGGGGGCCTATTCTGGACGGGGTAGAATCTGACCTGCTACACCGGTAAGAAAGAAACGAGTAGGCTGACAGTTACTCCACCATGGGCCACACTGGTGTTATGTAATAGGCTACTGAGGATGCTTCGAGCTGCCTACCATTAGTTATGAGACGCTCACTATGAAACACGTAAAGCTCATGATTTACAGGACATTTTGTTTAAACTAGCAGATTCCATAAAGACTTTGTTCAGGGATGATCCAGGCGTTGTGTGTGTGTTGTTGTTGTTGTTGTTGTTGTTGTTGTTGTTGTTGTTTTGTTGTTGTTGTTGATGATGATGTTGTTGTTTTGTTCGTTTGTTTGTTCTTTCCTACAAGAGATATTTCTTCATTTGATCTGAGATTTGTGTTGAAAAGAGATCCAGTTTCAAGGGGTGTATGAGTGTTTTTGCCGGAAAAAGACGGGTTTGTTCATGCTTTGTCTTAAACAAGCATGTAAAGAACCGATCAGACCACAATGTGACAGTTCTGATAAGGACCTCCGCAGTTGGCTAGGCTGTTCATAAAAATGACTTTCACAAAACCAGTCGTTAGAGATGATTGACCTAAATTCTTCTGGGAGATTGTGAAAAGTTCATGCATCAAACTTCAGACTAGTGTTTCAGAGTAAACATATATTCAACAAAATACACATGAAAAACATTAAAAGAGAACTTAACTCGGTAAACGTGGTCAAGAGAAACGGAAATAAAGCAAACATTACCGGGGTCTGACTTAGCATCATGTGATATTGGAAAAACACACACACACACACACACACACACACACACACACACACACACACACCGCGCGTACGCACATACTCAGACATAACACACACCAATAAGCGGAGAATGATAATAGAACTTACTCATAACCAGACAGATTGATGGACGCACATGGACATAAAGAATCATGTATTACACTGTAATGCAAAACGGGCCGTGATCAAAAACATACAAAGAAACAAAGAATAAGAAGAAAACAAGGGGGGGGGGGGGGGGGGGGGGAGATAAACCAGGTAAAAAAAAAAAAAAAGAAAGAAAATAACGAAAAAATAAATCAGATATGCTAGAGTCAACATGCCTTTAAAGTGTGGATCTGTGAAACGCACTTAATAGGAATGAGACGTAGTCACGTTTTTCTCCTGTACAAAGTAATGGGTCTGTGAGATCCACTGGATACTGAGGAATGAGAAGTATTCATATTTTCTTCTGTACAAAGTATGAGTCTGTAAGACTCAGCAGATACTGAGGAATGAGAAGTATTGACGTTCTTGTTCTGTACAAAGTGTGGGTCTGTAAGACTCAGTAGATACTGAGAAATGAGAAGTACTGACGTTCTTGTTCTTTACAAAATGTGGGTCTGTAAGACTCAGTAGATACTGAGGAATGAGAAGTATTGACGTTTTCTTCTGTACTGAATGTGGGTCTGTGAGACTCAGTAGATACTGAGAAATGTGAAGTATTCACGTTCTTGTTCTGTACAAAGTGTGGGTCTGTGAGACTCAGTAGATACTGAGAAATGAGAAGTATACACGTTCTTGTTCTGTACAAAGTGTGGGTCTGTAAGACTCAGTAGATAGTGAGAAATGAGAAGTATTGATCTTCTTCTTCTGTACAAAGCGTGGGTCTGTGAAACCCTAGCTGTACAAAATGGGGGCATGTTAAACAGGTTCACAAGTGACGTTGAACGGGATGTACGATGAAAACAGTACGACTCTTCACAGGCTGGTTTGACCAAAGCTGGTCTTCGACGTCTGTCTCGGGCAACATGCTTTCGCTATCAAAAGCATTTATCAAAAGACTTATCAAATTCTCATCCAGGAGATGAAATTCGGTCAAATGCAGTTGATATGTGTGCTTGCTAGGTTTGACGAGTGGGGCGAGAGTAAATCTAGTTCCCTGCAAACTACGAAAACTTGCGATTCATAGAAATTCCCTGCCAGAGTGGTCTGTTTCAAGGGACATAGCTCTGCACAATGGTATGACTGAGCATACGCAGTTAGTTCCCTTACAACATGATAAATCCAATACAACCCCAATTCGATGTTCCCTGTTTGTGCCAGAGAAGATATCGTTTTACATTAGTGCCTTCTCTCCTCACAGCGCTGCTTCTCCTGCTACTCCCTCATCCCACCCCTTCCACCTCTATCCTTCGTCCGCTACTCCCTCATCCCACCCCTTCCACCTCTATCCTTCGTCCGCTACTCGAATTCAAGGCCACTTGAGATGGAACGTCACATTTCAATGTAACATGCTGAGTTATTAGTGTCGGGTATCATGGTGGAAGTTTCCAGAGCAGAAACCTGGTCAATCTGTCTTTTTGTTTAGCTGTATTTCCAAATTTATAAGTAATGCAGTGCTCAGCAAGTTTCATCAGCTGTGTTAGCAATATGACAGTTGGTGTTTACACGGTGTAGAGTGCGTCGACATTAAAAAGAGCCAGAATTCGAACTGTGTGTAGAACAGACATATAAATGCAACGTGACGAAGTACCACATATTCAGAATGTGACAATACAAGAATACCAATGCAGTTTAACTGTCCTACCTATGTCTAAGATCTGCAACACAGTCGTCACACGCATGGGGGCCTACTATCTGGAAGACCAGCTCCTGTAAATATGAGCCAAGGGAGATGATTCAAATAAGATCCGAGCCGACTGTGTGCGAACAGACTTTTCGCTTTGATTAACATTAAAAAGAAAATACGTTATAATATAAAACAAAATAATGGTGTTGATACGATAGTACAGTTTAAGCAAAAACGAACTGCACTTACGATCAAGTTCTTGAAAAGAATATATATTTTACATGTTGTTAATGCAACGAGCCCTTTTTTTCCTTTTTTTTTTTTTACAATATCAAAGAATTACACCCATTTTCTTCGTTAGTTTTTACACAAATATCGGTACTTTAATTTTGGGTCTGCCAGCGAAGGCGGATTATTGTTGTGAAACAAAAAAAAAAAGTGGCTTTCTTTACTATTCCGATGAAAGCGAATGATCTCTGGACAATCCGTCAGTACTGTTGTCGCGAATCGAAGGGACGATTAAAATAAAAGGAAAGGCGTAACACACTCTGTCGATGTGTTTATTTAAAGGTCTTTCTTGCGGTTGTGTAGGAAATACAATGGGAGACGGTAACAATCTCAATGATGTGTGCTCCGTCCGGGAGAGAAAAACCCGATCCGGTACTTCTCAATACCAGCGAAGGTAGTGCAAATCTGCTCCGGTTCTTCTTAATACCAGCGAAGGTCGTGCAAACCTGTTCAGATACTTCTCAATACCAGCTTACTGGCGACGGTCGTGCAAACCGGGCAGAAGAGACCAAACTTCAACCCTGTTATATTTTTTACGCTTGTGTTTCTTTCCAATGTCGACGACATGGAACCGATCGTCGGCCTTAAGGATAAGATCATTCATTTACACCAAAAAATGACCACAATCATGTCAACGCAGATATATCCATAACGATCCATGTTAACACAAAGTGCCAGTCATGGATATACTTTCTACACAAACTAACAACCATATTGATTCATCATTAGTCCTTGAATGTTTATAATCACTGTGTAATTCAATCCTCTTAACGTTTTCTTTGACGTTTTACAAATAAGAATGTTTTAAACAGACTGGTAAATGTGCGCAAGAAGATGGTGAGAGTCATACAGGTAAATAAATCTAACTGAACTGTATGAACGTTGTGTGAGGGTGAAGGCAAGAAAGATTGTGAATGACCAGTCATCCTCTTTCAAAATTTGACGATTTGCTACATTTCGGTTTACCAAATCCAGAACAAGAAACAGTGTTATCAACGAGCCTAAACAGTTATAACAAGAAAGTCTTATCAACAAGCCCAAAATGTTATTAAATAAATGATGTTATACATTTCTACACTATAAACTGTTACTATATGCTGACTTGATCAGACGCGTGCGTGTGTGGATGTGGGGTGGTGGTGGTGGTGGTGCGAGAAAGTGGGTGTGGCTGTGTGCATCTACATGTAAAAGCATCTGTATGTATGTGTGTCTGGTTGTGCAAGTATGTATGTACATGCACAGCATAAATTACAATACACTCAGAGTAAAGATTGTTAATTTCTGTTTCCTACTTCTATAGTTGATTCCATTATTTTTTTTTTTTTTTTTATTTAATCCACTTTCTTACATAACTCTATCAAAACCAAATTTACAGATGTTTCTTTTTGTGTGTGTGTGTGTGTGTGTGTGTGTGTGTGTGTGTGTGTGTGTGTGCACGCGCGCGCTGGCGGGCGCTGGTTGTGTGTTGTGTATGTGTGGTGTGCGTGTCGTGTGTGTGTGTGTGTGCGTGTGTGTGTATCTTACATTTTCAATAATGTCACTTCTATTCATGGCTTTAACTGTTCGCAATTCAATAATTCAATGTTAATAATTTCAAAGCATATCACATCATACGTCAAAAATCACTCAATTCATTCTTTGGGTGCCTAAAATCAACGTATGAAATTGAACTAATAATAAATGTGTGAATTTGATTTGATTGATTTAATTTTTGAGTCTGTTCACAACGATGGTGATATTAGAGTATATATTTAAAAAAGAAAAAAAAAAAAATATATATATATATATATATATATATGTGTGTGTGTGTGTGTGTGTGTGTGTGTGTGTGTGTGTGTGTTTATGAGTGCTTATTGTGTGTGTGTGTGTGTGTGTGTGTGTGTGTGTGTGTGTGTGTGTGTGTGTGTGAAATTATCTGGATGTGTGAAATTATCTGGATGATATCAACTGGAAAGCAAATTCTGTGCAACACATCTATAAACTATTTGTACACACACATCCATCTCTCTCCACACACACACACGCACCACGCACGCACGCACGCACACACACGCACACACACACACACACACACACACACACACACACACACACACACACACACACCTTATTTTGTCTAACCTTGTATACCTGTGGATGTTACTCCCAACCTCCCATGAGAGTGACATAAAACATCTGCGAAAGATGTGTTTTGAATTTGTATGGGACAAAAAAACCCGACAAAATTAAACGAAAGTATGCAATTCATAATGTTGAAAATGGACGTATAGGTTTGCCAGATATTCATGCCTTTATGCAAGCTTTAAAACTGTCATGGATTAGAAAATCAATTACTAAGAGCTCAAAGTGGAAGACAGTTTTAGTAACGCTCTGTCCAGAAGTAAACAATCTAAACTATTTTGGGTCAAAGAAGTATTTACAGAGTAGGTGTAACCAGTTTTGGAAGGATGTATTTAAATCTTATGACACTTTGAACATACAAACAGATTTAGAGAATACTGAGGAGATTGCAGCAGAGCCTATCTTTTATAACGATAAATTCAAAATTGATAAAACTCATTTTTATTTCAAGTCATGGTTTGACAAAGATATAATTCATGTGGGAGATATGATGGATGAAAATGGCACTTTTTAAGTTACAAAAGTTTTTCAACAAAGTTAGGAGTGAAGGTGAATTACCTCCATTATTTAAGCTGCGTCCAGGCTGTAACAGAATACGCTAGAAAAAGAAACATAACATTTGAAAACAGTGTCAAGAATGATAAAAGCAAAGTTTTGAAAATCATAACAAGTGTTGTCAAAGGATCAAAAATTTACTACAATTTGCTCCTGGATAAAATAGATGTACTCAATATAGAGTCTTTTGCAAAATGGGAAATAAAGTTACAAGCAGCGATAGACTGGGAAACTGTATTAAAACATGTCCGAGAAATCAAAGAAATAAAATTTAGATGGTTTCAACTGAAACTCTGCCACAGAGTTTTGGTATCAAATATACTTCTAAAAGGAATGGGTCTCACAGACAGCGATAAATGCAGTTTTTGCAAAAATGAAAGAGACACAATTCATCACTATTTGTGGTATTGTCCAATAACACAAGAATTCTGGAAGGAATTGGAAAGATATTTCAAACAGAAATGTGAACATTGTTTCAGATTGTCACTGAATGTTGAGCTGATCTTGTTCGGAACCGACGAAAAGCAAAAACAGACCAAATTTTTTTTTTTATCTTATTTTACTATGGGCAAAGTTTTTCGTCTATAATGCAATACCAAGACTGTCTGAATTTACATGCGAACTTAAACATAGATACCAAATAGAAAAGCATGCACATATAATGAAAATGCGCTATCATGATTTTATTGGAAACTGGTTAACATATAGCACACTGTGCGCAGATTAGGATACTACAGTACATTGCAGTAAAAAATTAGCCGTAAATACTACTACTATCTTCATTCTTAATAGCGTGTTTTTCTATCACAGTAGCTAACAAAACTGTACACATCATTATACAAAAAGCATTCTAATGCTCCTGCAGTTGAGTGTGGATCAAATATGTTTGGATTTGTAAAAGCGGTATGTGACCTTTCCTTTTCTCTTTATTCCTCATTCTTTACCCCCCCCCCCCCCCCCCCCCTTCTCCTCCACCCATTTCCAACCGCTCCTCCCCCTTCCCGTCAACTCCTCTCCAGCCATAGACAATACTTATTGTTTTATGTCAAAAGTTGTTTTTTTTGTGTGTTTTTTTTAATTTTTGATGTTATTATTTTGTTTTTGTTTTTTCTTCTTTTTTTTTGTCTTTAATTTTTGTTTGTTTGATTGTTTGTTGTTGCTCTATTTTCTACTCAGCATCAAATACCCCTGCAGTTTCATGGGAATTTCCTTTTGTTATTCTCTGTAATGAAGGACTGCTATATCAAATAGATTTGGACAATGTTGTGTATGGAATTACTAAAGAATGATATTATAGTCTTTACTTATTGGTGCACGTGAATACATTGAATGATGTACGATATTGTTTATGTAAAAGGTTTCAAAAAGGAAAAGAGAACCTTCGTTGCAAGGGGGGGAAAAGGGAATATATATATATATATATATATATATATATATATATATATATATATATATATATATATATGGCAACGTTAGAGTGACATTTGCAATGCCGAGTCTACATTTGTACAAGTACGTAATACGAAACTGACCATGTAGGTTTAATGCTTCATAATGCGTTATTAGTGGAGGTGCCCCACACAGAAACCCATTCATTCTATCCCTATGATAAGCTGTATCTAAATAAAGCAGTGCTTGGGAAGGTGTTTCGGCTATACTAGCAGTATCGTAAGTCGGGATATAGTGTGTGTCGATTTTTTTAAAAGGCCACAATTCGAACTGTGTCTAGAAAAGACAATATATTAACACAACGTGACCAAGTACTCTACGTTCAGAATGTGGCACAAGAAATCAATGCAGCATAATGGCCGCCTACACCATGTCCAAGAACTGCAATATCGTCACAACATGTATTATGTTAACTGGAAGGGCAGCTCCTACGGCGTGCACCAAGGGAGATGATAAATAGTCCGAGGGCCACATCGAGCTATTCAAAAGTTCGTCGGCTAGAAAACTGCATCGAATTTTTTTCTGCGAAAGGTACTTGGATAACGTAAGATTAAAACTTTATAGTCTAGAACCACCGAACCTATATAAATTAATGAGTAGAACGCAAAACAGTTGGCGAATTAAAGAAGCCGAAAACGTCTTTATACTGGCTGTTTTCATCGCGAGTTATTTCCCTTAACTTGCAGACGACTGTCTTGTTCGTTGTTGCGAATGTGAAATTTCTACCTATTTAGAACAATTTTCTGAGACTCCCATCGATTACAACTATACGATCCTGTCACCAGTGAACGGTCTTAGATGGAGAAGAACAGGTGATTGCTCAAAAGCTTCTGGGTTTCGACTCGAAGCGCGGCTGATTCGTCTTACTGTAGATGTTGGCTGCCTAAACACAAGAAGAAGAAGAAGAAGAAGAAGCCAGAAAATGCACGCTACCACCCCCAGTGTTATAGGCGGTTCAATAACAAAAGCACAGGTATTCCCCGGATCTCTTTCAAGGGACATAGCTCTGCACAATGGTATGACTGAGCATACGCAGTTAGGTCCCTTACAACATGGTAATTCCAATACACACCAAAATTCGATTTTCCTGTTTGTGCCAGAGAAGATACCGTTTTACATAAGTGCCTTTTCTCCTCACAGCGCTGCTTCTCCCGCTACTCCCTCATCCCACCCCTTCCACCTCTATCCTTCGTCCGCTACTTGAATTTAAGGCCACTTGAGATGGAACGTCACATTTCAATGTAACATGCTGAGTTATTAGTGTCGGGTATCATGGTGGAAGTTTATAGTGCACAAACCGGGTCATTCTGTCTTTTTGTTTAGCTGTATTTCCAAATTTATAAGTAATACAGTGCTCAGCAAGTTTCATCAGCTGTGTTAGCAGTGTGACAGTTGGTGTTTACACGGTGTAGAGCGCGTCGACATTAAAAAGAACTGTGTGTAGAAAAGACATAGAAATACAACGTGACGAAGTACCACATATTCAGAATGTGACAATACAAGAATACCAATGCAGTTTAACTGTCCTACCTATGTCTAAGATCTGCAACACAGTCGTCACACGCATGGGTTATTACTATCTGGAAGAGCAGCTCCTGCAAACATGAACCAAGGGAGATGATTCAAATAAGATCCGAAGCAGATTGTGCGAGCAGATTTTTCGCTATGATTTGACATTGAAAACAAAATACGTTATAATATGATACAAAATAATGGTGTTGATACGATAGTACAATTTAAGCACAACCAATTGCACCTGTGATCAGGTTCTTGAAAAGAATATATATTTTACATGTTGTTAATGCAACTAGCCCTGCTGTTCAAAAGTTTTTTTTACAAGATCAAAGAATTGCTACGTGTTTGAGTTTAAATCTACAAAGTTTCAATACAATGATAATTTTGTATCTGCCGAAGAAGGCGGAGTATTTAATGTGAATGAAATAAACATACAGCTTTTCAAATTTAGTGAGCTTCATGAATGCGATAGATTTCTAGGCAGTACGGTAGTCATGAATCTGCTTTAACCAAAAGATAATTCAATACAGTCTATAACTGTTGAAACATCATTTCCTGTGTATGTAAGTACACGTGTAATATGAATATAATTTTTCACTCTCGTTTCTCAGTGCCCTTTTCGTTTTTTTATTTATTTTCTTAAATGTTTACATTCATCATAACATTATGCAAACCCATGTACTTATCAAAACCTATTAAACAGTATCAGAGCAACTTGTGGGGTCAGGCAACAAATTTAACGGTAAAAATCAAAATACTTGTGACTGGTGTTCAATGTCTTAAATGTTCAATACTTTACAATTACTCGATTCTCTCATCCAAAAAAACAAGTACAGTAATTGCTTTGAACTTTTTTTTTACCCATTTTGAGTAACATATTATTTGGTTGGATAAATTTCTTTTTTTTTTTAATTCCCCCTTGCATTCAACTAGCCTATTTCCTAGCACTGTACTTCTCGGCAATATTCCACACCTTTCAATTCTAAAGTATTTCAAGAAAAGAAAAAAAGGGGGGGGGGGGGGGGGTATAAAATCGGCCCAGAGGATACAAACTGGCCAAGGCCAAACTATGCCCCGGGTATATAATAAAGTAGCCTGGGCTAGTGCATATCCGGGGTATATTCTGCACAGGTCAGTTTACACGCGGTCATATTCTGGACTAGGCCACTTAATACGGGAGCCTATTCTGAACGGGGTAGAATCTGACCTGCTACACCGGTAAGAAAGAAACGAGTAGGCTGACAGTTACTACGTCATGGGCCACACTGGTGTTATGTAATAGGCTACTGAGGATGCTTCGAGCTGCCTACCATTAGTTATGAGACGCTCACTATCAAACACGTGAAGTTCATGATTTACACGACATTTGGCCTAAACTAGCAGATTCCATAATGACTTTGATCAGGGATGATCCAGGCGGTGTGTGTGTGTGTGTGTGGTTGTTGTTGTTTTGTTTGTTCTTTCCTACAAGAGATATTTCTTCATTTGATCTGAGATTTGTGTTGAAAAGAGATCCAGTTTCAAGGGGTGTATGAGTGTTTTTGCCGGAAAAAGACGGGTTTGTTCATGCTTTGTCTTAAACAAGCATGTAAAGAACCGATCAGACCACAATGTGACAGTTCTGATAAGGACCTCCGCAGTTGGCTAGGCTGTTCATAAAAATGACTTTCACAAAACCAGTCGTTAGAGATGATTGACCTAAATTCTTCTGGGAGATTGTGAAAAGTTCATGCATCAAACTTCAGACTAGTGTTTCAGAGTAAACATATATTCAACAAAATACACATGAAAAACATTAAAAGAGAACTTAACTCGGTAAACGTGGTCAAGAGAAACGGAAATAAAGCAAACATTACCGGGGTCTAACTTAGCATCATGTGATTTTGGAAAACACACACACACACACACACACACACACACACACACACGCACACACACACACACACACACACACACACACACACACACACCACGCGTGCGTACGAACAGGCTCAGACATAACATACACCAATAAGCGGAGAACGATAATAGAACTTACTCATAACCAGGCAGATTGATGGACGCACATGGACATAAAGAATCATGCATTACACTGTAATGCAAAGAGGGCCGTTATCAAAAACATACAAAGAAACAAACAATAAGAAGAAAACAAAGCGGGGGGGGGGGGGGGGGGGGATAAACCAGGTAAAAAAAAGAATGAAAGAAAGAAAAAAACGAAAAAATAAATCAGATATGCTAGAGTCAACATGCCTTTAAAGTGTGGATCGGTGAAACGCACTTGATAGGAATGAGACGTATTCACGTTTTTCTTCTGTACAAAGTAATGGGTCTGTGAGATCCACTGGATACTGAGGAATGAGAAGTATTCACATTTTCTTCTGTACAAAGTGTGAGTCTGTGAGACTCAGTAGATACTGAGGAATGAGAAGTATATTGACGTTCTTGTTCTGTACAAAGTGTGGGTCTGTAAGACTCAGTAGATACTGAGAAATGAGAAGTATTGACGTTCTTGTTCTGTACAAAGTGTGGGTCTGTAAAACTCGGTAGATACTGGGAAATGAGAAGTATTGATGTTCTTCTTCTGTACAAAGTGTGGGTCCGTAAGAAGTAGATACTGAGGAATGGGAAGTATTCACGTTCTTCTTCTGCACTGAGTGTGGGTCTGTGAGACTCAGTCGATACTGAGGAATGAGAAGTATTCACGTTCTTGTTCTGTACAAAGTGTGGGTCTGTAAGACTCAGTAGATACTGAGGAATGAGAAGTATTGACGTTCTATACAAAGTGTGGGCCTGTGAGACTCAGTCGATACCGAGGAATGAGAAGTATTCACGTTCTTCTTCTGCACTGAGTGTGAGGAATAATAATAATAATAATAATGAATACTTATATAGCGCCTATTCTCGGCTAGAGACCAAGCTCTAAGCGCTTTACAATCGACACTCGCTTACACAACGGGCTGCCTACCTGGGTAGTGCCGACTGAAGAGCTGCCAGCTGGCGCTTCATTCAGTCGTTTCCCGTGTCATCCAGTCAATATCGTTCACTCAGTTTCTTTACTTCCTTCATTCTTTCCATTTCTTACGCAGGGTGCATGCTGTGTGTAACGTGTCATCCATACCAACGGCCAAACTGGCCTACTCTTCCGAAAGTTGGTGATGGGATTTTACATGTGTGCAAGATATTATGCGTGCGTTCACACACGGAACCTCAGTTTATAGTCTCATTCGAAGGACTGTGTGGGAAATGGAGTCAGAACTAATGTTAACTCCGAGGGAAAAATCCCCCTGTACCGAAACGCCCCGGCGGAGATTCGAACCCGCAACCCCAGGATCACCAAGATTACGAGTCAGGCGCTCTACCAACTGAGCTATTCCGGCTATTCCGAATGAGAAGTGTTGATGTTTTCTTCTGTACTGAATGTGGGTCTGAGACTCAGTAGATACTGAGAAATGAGAAGTATTGACGTTCTTGTTCTGTACTGAATGTGGGTCTGTAAGACTCAGTAGATACTGAGGAATGTGAAGTAGTGACGTTCTTGTTCTGTACAAAGTGTAGGTCTGTAAGACTCAGTAGATACTGAGGAATGAGAAGTATTCACGTTCTTGTTCTGTACTGAATGGGGGTCTGTGAGACTCAGTAGATACTGAGGAATGAGAAGTATTCACGTTCTTCTTCTGTACAAAGCGTGGGTCTGTGAAACCCTAGCCGTACAAAATGGAGGCATGTTAAACAGCAAAATTTGTTTTTATCTATTACTAACATGAACAAAAGCATTAAAAGCTAAAGAATTCGATGTGCTGACATGATCGTCAAGGAACAGTTGTGGCAATTTTCAGGCTGCTGTGTTGCTACCTTGGTTTGTTGTGGAAAGTGAAAATGGACCTGTCAGGTTCACAAGTGACGTTGAACGGGATGTACGATGAAAACAGTACGACTCTTCACAGGCTGGTTTGACCAAAGCTGGTCTTCAACATCTGTCCCGGGCAACATACTTTCGCTATCAGAAGCATTTATCAAAAGACTTATCAAATTCTCATCCAGGAAATGAAATTCGGTCAGATGCAGTTGTCATGTGTGCTTGCTAGGATTTACGAGTGGGGCGAGTGTGATGCTAGTTCCCTGCAAACTACGAAAACTTGCGATTCATAGAAATTCCCTGCCAGTGTGGTCTGTTTCGAGGGACATAGCTCTGCACAATGGTATGACTGAGCATACGCAGTTAGTTCCCTTACACCATGATACTTGCAATACAACTCCCCCCCCCCCCCCCCCCCCCCTCTCCCCATTCGATGTTCCCTGTTTGTGCCAGAGAAGATACTGTTTTACATTAGTGCCTTCTCTCCTCACAGCGCTGCTTCTCCCGCTACTCCCTCATCCCACCTCTTCCACCTCTATCCTTCGTCCCCTACTCCCTCATCCCACCTCTTCCACCTCTATCCTTCGTCCCCTACTTCCTCATCCCACCCCCTTCCACCTCTATCCTTCGTCCCCTACTCCCTCATCCCACCTCTTCCACCTCTATCCTTCGTCCCCTACTCCCTCATCCCACCTCTTCCACCTCTATCCTTCGTCCGCTACTCCCTCATCCCACCTCTTCCACCTCTATCCTTCGTCCGCTACTCCCTCATCCCACCTCTTCCACCTCTATCCTTCGTCCCCTACTCCCTCATCCCACCTCTTCCACCTCTATCCTTCGTCCCCTACTCCCTCATCCCACCTCTTCCACCTCTATCCTTCGTCCCCTACTCCCTCATCCCACCTCTTCCACCTCTATCCTTCGTCCCCTACTCGAATTTAAGGCCACTTGAGCTCCCTCAGAAATTCTTAGAGTTTTTCAATGGAAAAATTGACACTATCCGTGAAAAGCTAGATTCTACTGCACCTGTACATCCTCTGAATGACAAAGTTTACTGTGGACCTCCTTTGGCTTGTTTTAGTCCTGTTAGTCAAGACTATGTCAAAAAACTTTGTTTGCGATGCAGCCCTAAATCATGTGAACTTGATGCCATTCCCACTAACTTGCTCTTTCAGTGCATTGATGATGTCCTACCCCATCTTACTCATGTTATCAATACCTCTTTGTCCTCTGGTCACGTTCCTGAAATCTTCCGGTCCGCAGTGGTACGTCCATTGATCAAGAAACCTTCATTAGATAAAAATGTTTTAAAGAATTATCGGCCTGTATCAAATTTGTCGTTTCTATCAAAATTATTGGAGAAGATCGTTTTGGAACAAATTCTAGAACATCTTGAAAAGAATCACCTTTTGAATCCTCATCAATCTGCTTACAGACAAGGCCATAGTTGTGAGACAGCACTCCTCTGTATAGTCAATGACCTCCTCTGCGGGCTTGACGATGGGAATGTTTCCTTATTAGCGATGTTAGACCTCTCTGCAGCATTTGACACGATCGATCATAATATTTTGTTCTCACGGCTTCAAACTTCCTTTGGATTCAAAGACACAGCTCTCGACTGGATTATCTCTTACTTGACTGGACGGACTCAGACAGTGTGTGTACAGGGAAGATACTCAGACAGTTCTCCTCTTAGGTACGGTGTGCCTCAGGGTTCTGTACTTGGGCCAGTCCTTTTTGTGCTGTATGCTAGTCCTGTGTCTGACGTCATCAGTGGTCACGCCATGTCGCATGAAAGCTTTGCTGACGATACTCAGCTTCATCAGTCGGCTCCCATTGCTGAAACTGACTCACTGATTTCTCGGACGCGGGGCTGCATTGCAGACCTGAAGGACTGGATGACAACCAACAAACTACAACTAAACGACGACAAGACGGAACTCATGTTCGTGACAAAACAGCCTAACCATCCTTCTCTGCCTTCAACTGTCACTATCAATGACTGTGCAGTCTCTGTCTCCACCTCTGTCCGCAGTCTAGGGGTCATACTTGACCAATCCCTCTCCTTTGAGAAACAGGTTTAAAATATTTGCAAGATTGCCTATTTAGAACTAAGAAGAATCAGCTCTGTACGTCACCTTCTCTCTACAGATGCTACAAAAACTCTCATTTGTGCATTTGTCTTATCTAGAATAGATTACTGCAACTCACTTTTGGCCGGCCTTCCAAAATACCTGATAGAAAGATTACAGCGAATCCAAAATCATGCAGCCCGAGTCGTCTGTAGAGCAAGAAAACATGCTCACATTTCGCCTCTCCTCTGTCTCAAACCGTATCTCGTACAAAATCTCAACTCTCACTTTCTCTGCTCTCTTTGAAAATGGACCTTCTTATCTCTCAGATCTCCTTAAAATCTACACCCCCTCTCGACAACTACGCTCCTGTGCTGACGACCGCCTTTTGCGAATGACTCGCTTCAGGACTACTACTGGTGAAAGATCTTTCTCTTTTCAAGCTCCGGCGAGGTGGAACAGACTGCCAGACTGTCTCAGACATTCAGATTCTATCTCTTCTTTCAAGTCTAAACTTAAAACCCATCTATTTTCTCATAATTAGTCAATGCTGTGGGGAGAGGGGGGGGGGGGGGGGGGGGTTCAACCTAACTCACAGCCGTCTGGGCCTTTTCAAATGTAGCGTGTGTGTATGTTCTCTATTATATGTATTTGTTGTATGATTGAACGTTATAGGATTAAGTTTTTGTAGTGATATTTAAAGAATAAGTGAATGTCACATTGGTAGGATTAGGATTTGTTAGTTATTGTAGTAATAGTATTTGTAGTTGGGTGTAAGGTGTATTATTGTATATGAGAAGGGTGAATGTAGTATGACTTTGTAAAGCGCTTAGAGAAATTCGTTTGATTAAGCGCTATATAAGAAATCATTATTATTATTATTATTATTATTATTATTATTATAACGTCACATTTCAGTGTAACATGCTGAGTTTTAGTGTCGGGTATCATGGGTGGAAGTTTCCAGTGCACAAACCTGGTCATTCTGTCTTTTTGTTTAGCTGTATTTCCAAATTTATAAGTAATGCAGTGCTCAGCAAGTTTCATCAGCTGTGTTAGCATATGACAGTTGGTGTTTACACGGTGTAGAGCGCGTCGACATTAAAAAGAGCCAGAACTCGAACTGTGTGTAGAACAGACATATAAATGCAACGTGACGAAGTACCACATATTCAGAATGTGACAATACAAGAATACCAATGCAGTTTAACTGTCCTACCTATGTCTAAGATCTGCAACACAGTCGTCACACGCATGGGGGCCTACTATCTGGAAGAGCAGCTCCTGTAAATATGAGCCAAGGGAGATGATTCAAATAAGATCCGAGCAGATTGTGCGAGCAGATTTTTCGCTATGATTTGACATTGAAAACAAAATACGTTATAATGTGATACAAAATAATGGTGTTGATACGATAGTACAGTTCAAGCACAACCAATTGCACTTATGATCAAGTTCTTGAAAAGAATATATATTTTACATGTTGTTAGTGCAACAAGCCCTTTTTTTCAATTTTTTTTTTTTTACAATATTAAGGAATTACACCCTTTCTCAGTGTTAGTTTTTACACAAATATACACTTAAATTTTGGGTCTGTTAACGAAGGCGGATTATTATTGTAAAATAAAAAACATGTGGCTTTCTTTGCTAGTCTGATGAAAGCAAATGATCCTGGACAATTCGTCAATGTTGTTGTCGTGAATCGAAGGGACGATTAAAATAAAAAGAAAAGTGTAACACACTCTGCCGATTTGTGTATTTAAAGGTCTTTATTGCGGTTGTGTAGGAAATACAATGGAAGACGGTAACGATCTCAATGATGTGAACATATACTACCAGCACGTGAGCATGGTAGTTAGGGTGGGCCGTGCGCCGTCCGTCCGGGAGAGAAAAACCTCCTCAATATTCTGGCGACGGTCGTGCAAACCGGGCGGAAGAGACCGAACTTCTCCCCAGAATTTTATCTACGCTTGTGTTTCTTTCCAATATCGACGACGAGGAACTGATCGTCGGCCATAAGGATAACATATTCATTTACACCAAAAAAAAAAAATGACCACAATCATGTCAACACAGATATATTCATTACGATCCATGTTAACACAAAGTGCCAGTCATGGATATACTTTCTACACAAACAACCATATTGATTCATCATTAATCTCGTGATTAGCAGTGGGTGACGAGCGAGTAAGCTACAACAGAGGAGAAGGTAGGAGTCTGCCGTGGGTTAGATGAAAATAAAGATGGCTGCCAATGTTGTTTTTTTCACCGACGAAGGCAACTATTGAGGAGAAACCGTATTTTACGAGACGGAACTAACCCATTGGACGCGTTCAGTGACGACGAAATTCACGCAAAGTTCCGATTTCGTCGTCACAACATCATCCAGCTGACAGATACCCTTCGATAATTTGAATTTGATTTCACACACGTTGCGTCGCTTGCCTAAAGGTGGAAGTGAAAATGCCAGCTACTGATGCCGAGGCTGCTGCGATCAGCCAGAAATTCTACGGGTTAGTTCACAATAGAATAGTTCGTAAAACTGGCCAAAATATATGTGATGTGTGTGTTTGTGTCTGTCTGTGACTGTCACTTTGTGTGCGTCATAGAATAGTTCGTAAAATTGTAGCCAAAATATATGTGATGTGTGTGTTTGTGTCTGTCTGTGACTGTCACTTTGTGTATGTGTGTGCGTGATCTGTCTGACGTCTGTTCATTATCGGACAAGCAGATAAGTGTAGCTCCCAAGTTCGTCTACTACGATAGTTGGCTTTAGCTCTTGATGTGTGTGTGTGTGTATGTGTGTGTGTGTGTGTGTGTGTGTGTGCTAAATCTGTCTTCGTGCTTGTGTGTGTCACTGTTACTTAGGGTCAGTGTGTGTGTGTGTGTGTGTGTGAGTGTGACTTCATCATGTTTATGGCCTTTTAATAGTTTTATAAAACTTGTTTTAGTTAAGTGCTTCTTCAGTCTTTGTGTGTGTCTGTGTCAGTGTGTTTGTGTCTGTGTCACTGTGTGTGTGTGAGAGAGAGTATGGGATGTTATTTCGGGTTTAACGTCCGCACCACCATCAGCCTCGGTCCAGGGGCCATTCCATACAAACAACAAATCAAATTATTTTAATGGGTCCATTAGGGGACAGTTGCCAAAAAAGACCCTTTTTAATTCTTCATTTGTTTGAGTATGCGGGGTGTGTGTGTTTGACCTTTCATCAAATCAAGTGTTAGGTTGCTTTTTCAGGATGAACCCAGGTTTTCCTAACGTCATCGGGTGCATTGACGGAACCCACGTGAAGATTCCAAGCTCCAATGGAGGGGGGAACAGGAATATGTCAACCACAAAACCTTTCATTCAATCAGTGTGCAGGTAAGATTGTTTTTTGTTCTTGAAATGTAACACGCAACTGAACTGAACAGACTAAGAATCACAAATCCCTTTTTGATGACTTCACAAGCCTTTTATGTATTGTTTTTTGTTTGTTTGTTGTTGTTTTTTTTCTTTTTTTGGGGGGGGGGGGGGGGGGGGGGGGGGGGGCTTGTGTTGTGTTGTTTAGAACAAATATAGATCTAGTAGCATTTTTGCTAATTTTCATTTCAAAAAGGGTGGTGATACATGGCGTATAAGACAATTTTAAGTTCTGCTTAGTAAGGTTTCAAAACAAAGTGACAGTGGGCGAAAAATGAAGCAAAATTTAGGTGTTTAACTATGGCTGTGGTGTGCATGTCTCTCTCTCTCCAGTGGTAGCTAAGCACTGCATACTCTGGCTGCTCAACAACCCCGTCCCGGGTGTGGTACTCAAGGGGTGCCAAGGAATCGAAGGATGCTTGATAGTGATAACCCGGTGTTGATCAGTTGAAAACTGTGGCTATGCATGAGGTACACATACACACACAGTCACACACACACACACACACACACACATACACACACTGTGTGATTTTCAAAGACCCCTTATTGTGACCATTACTGGCAGTGGTATAAATGTTGCAGGTGATCTGTGATGCTGACCTGTTGTTCATCAACATCATTGTTGCTGGCCAGGGTCAGTGCATGATGCACTGATTCTTCACAGGTGTGCCATTTTCTGGGATTTTGAGTCCCCCAGGTTTGTGTTATTTTGAGTGCTTCTGTGTTTCCATCTTTGGAGTAGTCATTCCAAAGATACCGCAAGAAATCTTTGTAATATTGTCATAGGTACAAACTAATCATGAAAAAATGCTAACAGATCTGCATTTTGTGGAAGAAAAAAATCATAGGCCATATTTTGGGGTTTTTTTGACACTAAGTATGTTTCCACAGTGGGGTATTCCAAAGAGCATGTGTAAGTCCATGGATAATGACACAGTTTTTCTAATGTATGATGGAAGAAGATGAGGATGACTAAGATGATGCTATGGAGTTCTATTTAGCTTTGAGGCTGGATGGAGTGTCGTTCTCTTCACTGTCTGTTATAATGTAGTATCAGTCTTTTCATGGGGCCCATAGCTCTCTGAGTAGTTGTCGACCTTATTATGGAAAATTACATTGTGGGCCTATTGGATTCAAACCCATGCATGCTGATTGGTCAGCCAGCAATTATAACCATTGTGATTCAGTTGCCAGTATGAAGATGTGGTCTGTGGTGTTGCTGTAGTTGGGGCAGCTGATCATCGGTCGAGAGTCTGTTCTTCTTACCAGTCTTTTGTACTGACTTTTAACGATTAGCAGTTTCAAATGGAGGGCGGTTCATATCGGGAATTTGTTTTTGTTCATGCCTAATGTTCTCTAGTTTAAGTTTCTTCACTCTGTAACGTTGAAAAATAGTGCTGAAGAGATCGACACCTGCCTTAAACCCCCAAAAAAAAAAACAAAACCTAATCCTAATCCATGGTGAGGATAAGAGCAAGAATGGAAAGGGGCACTGATCTCATGCATACACATTGCCATCACAAGTCCCAAACAGAAACCACCACCTGAGACCATGATGCTAGCCCTAGCAATGGGACTGAAAATCTGCATGACTCACTTCCAACATATCAGAGTTTGAAAGGCACAGGAAGAAAATTATAGGTGCACAGTCAGCAACACACAAAACCAGGATCAAACTCATCATCAGTTCAGTTTAGTAGTGTATTTGAAGCCTTTTCATCAAACATGATATTGGACTGAAGTGAAAGAAAAATATCAAACAAAGAAACAAACAGAAAACTCCCCTAAATAAAGAGTTACAATAAAAATAATGCCATTCTTAACAAAACAATAATGTAACTACCTTACTCAGGAAAAATACCATAGCTTGCCTATAATAAATATGTGATTGACTAAGAACAGCACCTATTATAACAAAATTGAAAATATAGGATTGTACAGAATATTTTCAACACTGCCATATTCATTGCATATGCCCTCGCATGATACAATGGATGTAGTAATGGGCATCCAAGAAGAATATGTGGAACAAAAATAGAATTGTTACATGCACGTAAGACATTTGAAAAATTCATGTTACAAGAATTTAGTCCTAATTTCACCATATTGCGAGCTAGATTTCTGGAACCCAAGAAGCCACATTTTGATAACATGCATAAAAAAAATTGCATGAACAAATTAATCTTTCTCTTCTTTTTTTTTTCTTTTTTTGAGTTGCCACAGTTTAGTGGTTAGCATTGGAGAGTTACATGCAAGAAGTCCTGGGTTCGAAATTCTTGGCACTGTAAGGGTGTCCATAGGAAAGGTACTGTAGTCAAATTTTCATAAATCCTACCAGGTGCAAATGGGTGCTTGACTCAAAAATTATTATTGGGGGAGGTTAAAAGAGAGAGAACTGGGCCCCACCTCACTATACCAGCCTTAGACACACAAGAAAAAAGTCACTGACCTTAACAGCCTTGATAAAAAGCAAAAGGGGCTTTTTTGTATCTTTGACTACTGGTTCACACATATTGCCATACATGTAAACGTGCAAACTTCATTAAAACATGTACATGTTCTGTTTGGTTTTCCAGATCATCACTGCCTGCCTGATCCTGCACAACTTCGCAAGACACAACATCGACCTGCCACCAGACGACTTGGCCTGCCACCAGACGCTCAAGAAGACAGAGGTCCAGAAGTGAATGCTCAAGCTGAAGAGGCTGAACAGGCCAACCCAAAGGCGCACGACGCCAATGAAAGAAGGCGACAGGCTGCCGGTCAGTTAGTTCGACAGAGGTTCATCGAGTGCTATTTTACAGCTGCATAGCTTCAGATGTTCCATATGATACCAATTCATGCATTGCTTGTTAGCAAAAGTACTATCCCCATGAAAACTACATAGATTTTACCAAAGCATATGTGGTCTCACCTGTTGTACAGTGCCTCCCTGTGAATAAGATAACGGAATGTTGAAGTAGCCATGCCTATGATAAATGGTTTCACATTTTGACCGACACTGGCAACAAGTGTGTAAACACAATGGTTACATGACTCCATATTTTTAGCATAATAACTAACTTCCAAAGGGAAGAACATTTTCAACAGCCATAAACATTGGAACACTCGACGAAACAATTATTCTTCAGGTAGATGACGGAACAAGAAATTAGGTGCAATCCATAGTTGCTGAAAAAAAAAACTACTAAGAATTCTGTGAAACCACGTCAAGAATTACTCACATAAAACTTTCTGTGAACATTACTTGAGAACTAATCGTGTCACAACTCTCTCTAAAAATAATGGGAGGAGGAGCAATCTTACAGTTGTGCAAATCATGAAATCGAGCATTACTCTAAACCAGGCTCTCATTTTAGTTTTGGTATTTCTAATTTTTCTCTCTCAATTCGGAGATTGTTCAGAGTAGTTGCACTCTTATAAAACTCTCTCCTACACTTGTCAGTTTCCACCTGGTTGTCACTTAGCTGTTCCAAGCCAGCATCATATTTCATTATCTTCTCTGATGCCGCCGATTTCCTCTTCACACCCTGGGTAGTCGGTGTCATGGCTATGCCTGAAATAAGAAGACACAAGTTTTTAATGCACACCAATATGTTGCTTTTCTAGTGATTTTTGTGCTAACATAAACAGTACAGTGATAGTGATTCAGGTGCTATGGAGTTCAATTTCAGTATGGGACTCTGTGACAGGGCTAATTTTTTGCTTTTTTTTTTTAACTCTCTCGTCACGAACAGACGCTATAGCGTTTCGCGATGACTTTACGCTTTCGTACGAACGAATGCTATCATGGTTTCGGCATTCAGCGATTTTTTATGCGGTGGCGGCGTGATCAGTACACGGCAACAAGATATAGATAGTATCGTCAGCATTCCTTCCTTCGCCTGCACAGCGGTTTCGCAGCACACCACCACCCACTTCGGCTCAGTGGCTGATTGATCAGACCAACCCACATGACTTACTAATCTGCATAGAAACATGGCGTCTCAAACAAGTTTTTCTGCGAATGTGTCGGAGCAAAGTCGAGCCCGTCGGCAACGTTTTAGCATTCCTGAAGTTATCAAAATGCTACAAACGGAAGGTTCAGACATTGAAGAAGAGGATGACGAAGCTGATGAAAGTGATTCCAGTGAAGAATTTCGAGGAGAAGAGGAAATTGACACTGACTCGTCTGTGGAGCTCAGTGATGAAGGTGAGGGTGGGCCAATTCGCCACGCGAGTAGAGCGTTTGCGTGCCGCGAAAGACTGGGGATTTGAGTGAGCAAGAGTTCATTGGCTTTCCTTTACGCGACTGGCACGAAGATTCGAGTTTTTTCCGACAGTGCCTCCTTTTTCTGGTACTTCTGGCCTTTGTGTGTCAGCTGAGTGCCACGACCCCATTTTTGCATTATTCCAAGTTAGCTTGTGCAATGCAGGCATGTGATTTATCTATCTTATTTAGTTTCCTGGAGTGTATCTACCTTTTTTCAACTCATTTAGTGTATTTATAGACTTTTTCTGCTGAATGTGAAGCCATGGACCCACTGACTCTGTGCAAGAGTGTTGTGATGCACCTAAAAAAAACTGGACATTTTTTTCAGCCTCAAGCATAAGAAATCGTATGAAAATGGGAAGTTTATTCTTTTGTATTCTACTAACACAGTTTATGAATAACACTTCCTGAAAATTTCGTTGAGTTATCTCTTGTTTTGTATTTTTGGTGATTTTTTTTACTAACCATAACAAATGGCCCGTCCACAGGGAAAAACAAGGGACAGAACTGTCCGTCCTAAGTGAGTTAAACACATCAAAGACGGAATATATTCTGCCATCAAGCAGGCCTAAGATAAACAGGCACTTGCAGTGTTGTTCATGAAAGTGAAGGCCATGGTAGGCAGAAAATAGAGAAAACAGCCAATGAGACAACACAGAATGTGATAGTGAAGTGGAACCTCCTGAAAACATACTGGACACATGTGGTTTTAAAGCATAAGGTTCCCTTAAGTCAATTAGCAGTTCCAACTGCATTACAAAGTCTTTCAAAGAAATGGGTTATTTTCTGGTAAAGGTTTTTATGCCTGCATGTTATGTCCTACAACTATGAAGGTATTTTCTTACCTGCCTTCCTTGCACCTGAAGCTAGTGTGGACACAGAGCTGGCCACCTCCAAATCCAAGATCATTTCATCTGTTAAAAGAATTCATCTGTTAAAAGATTTGTAACTCTTATGGATGTTGTATCATACATTACTATTATTTTGTTTGTTTGTTTTCTTTTTACATGCTCGCAACTGTTATACACTCCCTAAATTGACTCTGCTTTTTATTCTTGCAAGTTTATATTGCGCGCGCACTCGTACACGTACGAACTGCTTTCGCTTTTGGCCGGTTGCTTTGGAGGAGGGGGGGGGGGGGGGGAAGGATGGGAGGGGAGGATGGGGGGGAGGGGGGGGGGCGGGGGTGGATGGTATGTAGTCAGTCAGAAATTCAAGAAAAGACTCAGATAGCCCCTCTCTCAGGTGAACTGTTTTCTTTCACTGTGCCGGGTGTAAAAATGGCTCAAGCGTTTTCGTCCGTCCCCGCCCTCTTTTTTCGTTTCCCTCCTGGCTCCCCCTCCCTCCCTCCCTTCCTCTCTCTCTCTCTCTCTCTCTCTTCAACACTTGTGTGCGCTCCCCCCCCCTCCCCCCGATGTAGACTCATACGGGAAGACTGGAATGTAGTCATTCTAAAATATTTATACACAAACGTTTGAGTTTTTGACATACCAGGGACAGGTGATCACCAAAGTGATACATATACATTTTTTTCTGGGTCAAAGTCCTATGGAAAGAAAGAAATGATTTAGATATTAGACTAGCGAATATGTTAATGAGATGTTTAACGAAAATTTCTGTCAGTTCCAATTTCTTATGTTTACACACACGTGCGCACGCTCGCGTGCCAGCGGGCAGATGTGCGTGCACACACACGCGCATTCTCTCTCTCTCTCTCTCCTTAACCTCATGTAACTGATCGTGCCTTTTATTCAAAACTACCTGAGTGGGGGCTGGGGTGGAGGGAGAGGGGGAGTTGGGGCCTGATTTAGACAGGATAGGTGCAGGTTTTTTTTAATTTTTTTTTTTTTTTAATTTTATTTATTTATTATTTTTTAAGGGGATGAGGGAAATGACTGCTTGACTGACTCTTCAACGAAACCTTTTTTTTTTTTTTTTTTTGCTTCACGTTTTACACGTGAGCACCATCTTTGACGGTCTTTATATCCTTTTTGTGAATGTGCGATCCGGATGAGATCACTTGGCCATTAATGAACAGCGCTCAAGTCGGTACTTTGCGTGCTGAGCACGTGTTTATTTGTGTGTTTTTGCGTATATTGTTTCTATTTGTGGCATTTCTGTTCAATTGTGTATGGGCTGGGGTATTGTAATTGTTGCTATGTGTATGTTGTTTGTGTTGTCAAGTGTGTGTGAGAAGGATGTGTGTGAATGTGGGGACAAGGGAATGGAAGATTGTCAGGACAAGTTCTGTCCTCTCCCAAGTTTTTTGGGGGGGTGCCCTGTGCTGTGGGCAAAACAATGTTTCTGTTCAAATAATGAACAGTTGCTGCTGAGGGACAGAGCTGTAAAACTGGTTGTAATAGCTACATGGTATAGTGCTATATGTTCTCATAGCCAAATGGACGGTATTAATTCATATCGGGGTAATAACGCAAGCCATGATTACGATGATTGCTCAAATGTATGCTGTTGTAAAGTATATTCCTTTTTGCCTGCCCATAGTGACACTGAACTGGATTCCTGTTTGTTGCTTTTATTCCTCCTGTGGCACTTGATGGTCTTTTATGTAATGTTTTTGACTACAAGGAAAACACCATGGATTCAGTAGGTAACAAGGCAAACATGTTAACAATTTCATCATTAAACTGTCAAGGTCTAGGGAATTATCAGAAAAGAAGAGATGTATTCCATTATTTAAGAAAAAAAACAATACTTTATATATTGCCTACAAGATACTCATTTTGAAAAAGATACAGAAAAGTGTATAAGAGCGGAATGGGGGTATGATTGCTTTTTCTCCTCATACAGATCTAATGCTCGAGGTGTAGCAATATTATTTAATAATAATTTCGAATTCAAAATAAATAAGGTAGAAACAGACATGCAGGGTAACTTTATCATCATATTGTTTACAACAAATGAAAAGGAACTGTTGCTAGTAAGTGTATATGGACCAAACAAAGACGACCCAGCATTCTATGACGAACTCACAAATACGATTAAAAAGTACAAAAATGATAACGTTATTGTGGTGGGGGATTTTAATATGGTACTAGAACAGGAAATTGATTGTTACAATTACAAACATATAAATAACCCAAGAGCTAAAAAAGCAGTTGAGGATATGATACAAGATTTGTCATTAGCAGATATATGGAGAGAAAACAACCCGGATTGTAGGAGATACACATGGCGTAGACCTACCCCCTTGCAACAAAGTAGGCTAGACTTCTTCCTTCTGTCAGAATATTTAATCTGGTATTTTGAAGATACTGACATTTTACCAGGCTATAGATCTGATCATTCATTAATTACACTAAAACTTCAATTCGGAAAGGAGATTAAACACAAAACTCTTTGGAAATTTAATTCATCTCTACTAAAAGATAAAAAATATGTAGACGGAATAAATAATCTAATAAAAGAAATAACAGAGGAATACACAGATAAAGATGAGGGGAATGATATTAATGCTGACAATAGCCAAGATGAAAACCAGTCGAAAAGCTCAGACCCTAAACTAACGGTGTCTGATCGGGTCTTTCTTGACTTCTTACTAATGAAGATAAGAGTAAACTCCATCCAGTATGCCACAATTAAAAAAAGAGAATCACAATGTAAAGAAAACAGCCTTATGCAAACTATTAAAAATATTGAGAGTAAAGAACTTAAATCAGAGGAGGATCTGAAGATAATTGAAGAGAGTAATAGAGAATTGATATTACTAAGAGAAAAGGTCATGAATGGTGTACTACTAAGATCAAAAGCAAGATGGGTTGCAGATGGGGAAAAGGTTAGTAAATACTTCTGCAGCTTAGAAAAGCGTAATTTCATTAGCAAACAAATTGTAAAACTACTGGATGGACAAGGTAATACACTGGACAAACCAGAAGACATAAAAGTTACAGTAAAACACTTTTATGAAGATCTATACCGAAAAAGACCAACTGTGAAATGCAATATTGAAGATTTGGTGAATAAGATACCGAAACTAACAGAAGAACAGACTAAATCATTACAAGGTGAAATAACAATAGAAGAAGCAGGGATTGCATTGAAAAATATGAAGAACGGAAAAAGCCCTGGATCGGATGGGTTTGGAGCTGAGTTTTTCAAATGTTTTTGGAAACAAATCGGCGTGTTTGTAACCCGAGCTCTAAATGAAAGTTTCAGAGAAGGCGAACTATCAAACACCCAGAAAGAAGGTATTATAATTTGTATACCCAAAGAAGGAAAACCAAAAGAATATGTAAAAAACTGGAGACCTATTTCACTTCTAAACCTTACATACAAAATTGGCTCATCTTGTATTGCTAATAGAATTAAAAAAGTTCTTCCATCACTGATTAGTGAAGACCAGACAGGATTTGTCCCAAATAGATATATAGGTAGTAACATTAGGTTAATTTATGACATAATACACCATCTCAACATAAAAAATATCCCAGGGATGCTAATTAATTTAGATTTCGAAAAGGCGTTCGACTCGTTAGATTGGGATTTTATGCACAAAGTGCTAGAGGCTGTAGGTTTAGGTAAAGATATATGTAAATGGATAGAAGTATTCTACAAAAACATTAAGTCTACTGTTATTGTAAATGGCCAAACATCATCATGGTTCTCAATAGAAAGGGGTTGTAGGCAAGGAGATCCAGTCTCACCATATATCTTCGTATTGTGTGCAGAAATATTATCCATAATGATCAAAGAAGAAAATAGTATTGAAGGTATACAAATCGGGGAGAAAGAACACAAGATATCACAATTTGCCGATGACACTCAACTGATGAACACAGGGAATAAGAAATCATTTGAAAAATCTATCGAGATTCTTGATAGGTTTGGGAAAACATCAGGTTTATTCTTAAACAAAGAGAAAACACAAGTAATTTGGCTTGGAAGACAAAAGCATAGTGAAATAAGATATATGGAACATTTAAAGATGATCTGGAATCCAAAAGAATTCAAAATATTAGGAATTTGGTTTACTCAGAACTTAATACACATGGAAAAACGAAACTACAAAGATAGAATGATAGAAGTGAAGGCACTGTTTAAAATTTGGCTTAAGAGAATCATTACCCCTTTAGGAAGAATTGCTGTCTTAAAATCATTAATTCTGTCAAAACTATCAACCCTATGGTTGATGCTTCCAAATCCACCTGACACATTTGTTAAAGAATTACAAGACTTATGTTACTGGTTTGTATGGAATAAAAACAAGATAGAAAAACAAGATAGAATTAGTCGAAAAACAGTCATTAAAGATGTACAGGATGGTGGGTTGAATCTACCTGACATAAATGCTCTCATCACTGCATTAAAATTAACATGGATAAAAAGACTGAGACAGACAACACACAGATGGAGAGACATGTTGATTTTTTCATACCCAATTATTGAGAACATTGAGAATTACTCTCCAAATCATCTGTGCATCACCACTCAAGACAATGTTTTCTGGAAACATGTATTCATGTCGTATAAGCAGTTCTACTACAAAATAAAACCAGAAAATGCTAAAGAACTACTTGCAGAACCAATTCTTTACAATGAACATATCAAAATAGGAAATAAACTGATAAAACACAAAAACTGGAACAACAGAAATGTATTTAGAGTATCTGATTTTTTCAAAGCCAATGGAGATTCACTATCCCATGAGGAATTCAGAACAAAGTATAACATTGAAATAGATTTCCTATCTTATGGTGGATGCATATTATCCATTAAAAAATACATCAGAGAACAAGGGTTTGAGAATGAGATAAAAGATAACATTGAAGCAGAAGTCAACACAGCACTAAAGAAAATATATTCTCTAGATAAAGGTTCCAAAACTTATTACAGAGTTATAGTAAAAGATAACTGGGAACCAAACTGTTGTGCAAAATGGACGGAGAAGCTGAATAGACAGATACCTTGGGAGAAATGCTTTAGAAAAATTCATCAAATTAAGGATATTAAGCTAAAATGGATGCAAATAAGAATAGTGCATCGAATAATTGCAACGAATGTAGCTCTGAAAGAAATGGGAATAGTAGAAAGTTATAACTGTAGTTTCTGTGAAGAGGAAAAAGACAGCATTGAACATGTGTTCTGGAGATGCATACATGTCAATGAATTCTGGAAATCATTGCAAGAATTAATAAAAGGAAAGTGTTTAATAGCGAATAATCTGTCTCTGACTGAAAACACAATAATATTTGGAGCAGATGACAATTCCACGACTGATACAACATTCGATCTTATAATACTGATAGCCAAACACTACATTTTTAGCTGTAAAATAAACAAATGTAAGCCTTCATTAACAGTATTTCTAAAAATACTAAAGAGAAGATATAATCTTGAAAAATACATAGCAACTGTACAATTGAATCTGCTAAATTTTAACACTAACTGGATCAATTATGAAGTATTATTTGAAAATTGATAATCAAAATCATAAGATACCTGGATTAAATATGTGCATATGTATGTGTATCATTAAATCAAAAGAAGAGAGAAAGTGGGCGTGGGGGTGGGTGGGGAGGGGAGGGGGTGTATGTGGAGTGAGCGGGTGTGTTTGTTTGCCATTATGTGCTTGTAGTTTGTAAAAACTTAGAGGATTGTGCTTAGTGATTTTTGTTTGTTTGTGTATGTGTTTGTATATCCAACAACAACAAAAAAACAACCTTTCCTCGGCATACATTGAACTCACACTCAAATCCATTCAAACCGAAAAAAAGATAACTCATTTCTAATATGTTTCACTGATTATTTACTACAATATTGTCAAACATGTACAAATATGATCAATAACAAAAAAAATGTGGTAATTTGCATCCGGAAATGTACAGCAAAGAGAAAGATCATGTTGATGAAAGAATGGAGAAGAGAGAAAGAAGGAACTGTGGAATGGAAGACAGAATGAGGAAAGAAATAAAAAATGTATTAAAAAAAAAAAAAAATAAAAAAAAATAACAAAACGCCAAAGCACACTGTTTCTTAGGTCTCTGTTCATAATATGACAGGTTCAAACTTGCTATGTTGGCCACAGTGAACACATTTCTGAGCCAATCAGCACCAAATTTGGCATAGAGCATCCAGACTGCAGCCCTACGAGGTCCAGGGGAGACTTGACCCCAAGCCAAAAAAAGCTTGAATATGCTATTGATGAATTTTATTTTTTTTAAAACATAATAAAAAAAGAAATCAACTTTCATTACCTGTTGCCACATATTCCTCTTTGGGTATCACTGGATTTCTTGACACCACAGTCTCTTGCGCTGAAACATACATGAAGCAAGTTTCTAAAAAAAATCTAGAAAACCCTTGTGCTGTAACAGTAAAATAAACAAACAAACAATAAAACACACAATAAACAAGCCAGAAAGATAATACATAAGTTAAGTGCTCAACTGCAAAATTATTCAGTTAGTCACTTAACACAGATACTGACCACAACCATGGTGTGCACATAGATTCTCTCTTTTTCTCCCCTCACCAACACACTGATTAAATCATTTGATCCAAACAAATCCCTCCTCCCCACCTCTCTCTCGGTCATCTCCAAACTTTCAAATATCTTTCACCTGTTGAAAATATATTTTATCAATTATTGCACAGTCTTTCACCTCTTGAGAATGATTAATAGTTATCAATGAATGCACAAACAGTAATACACTAGTCTGCTCTTTTAATTAATAAGACAATTTAAGAAGTATGTAACTCAACATTTTTGCTGATCTATACTGCTAAAGTAATATCACATGTAATAGGCCAAAGAATAGGGTTGTAATCAGTATAACTGTCACGGAAGGGAAAGTGAGAGGTGCATGTGGAAATATATGTAGTCTGTCTCCTTGTGTGTTCAGAAGGCGTGTATGTTGTTTGTATAACGAATAACTTCACTCCCTCTCACTCACACCTTGTGACAACAGACCAGTCAGGTACGGAGGAGTTTACACATTCAGTGCACCATGAGGATGAGGGGAAAAAGGACTTTCCTTATAATACTATGTTATAATAGTTTCCACTACACTAGGGATGTCACATCAACTATGGGTGAACAAATAAATCAATCTCCCTCAGGTGACACTAGGCAGATTCCATCCACCTGCTGGTTCAAAAAGAATACATAAACACTTTTCAGCAGAAGACTGTCCCATACACAAAATGTAGAAGACAGTTAAAATATATATTCCTCCTGTCAAAGACACAAATATACTGTCAATTTTTCAGATATACTAGCTATTACTAATTAGACCCATAGGCCTCTCTCAATGGGAGAACATCAGCAGATTCCACAACTCCCACAGGCCTTTACACAACACATCAAAAATCCTGATACTTCACGCAATCAGAAATACATCAATTTTCCCAAAACATGTCATCATACATTACAAGCGAGCTCCAGACTTGTCCTGAAAAATAATGATAATTTTCCTGAAACAAAATAGTTTACAGGACAAATACAAGTTGCTGACACAAAAGCAACTTGCGAATCAGTCTTTGACCAGTTCTGGAAAAGGCGCCGTCAGGGAAAAAACCTGTGCACAAATACTTTAAAGAAATATATATTCCGACCTTATTCCTGCCGTGAAGAGGGAAGGAAGCGTGGCGGTAGTCCGTACCGCAGAAGAGAACACACCACGAATACAAAGTCCAATCTCATGTGCTGCGCACAGAGGAGAAAACAGGTCACTGAGTCATAAGCAGCCCACTCCTGCGACTAGGCACCAAGGGGAGGGGTGGGGGTGTAGTTGACATCTTCTCACTGAGGTGTAGTGAAGGAAGCTGGCCCGGTGATACACAGCTCTCAAAAGAAGAAGGACCGCAAAACTGGGTCAGGCGACTGCAGGGGGGGAAATGTCAGCTGCTACCGCTCAGGGAAGTGGGAGGCAGCTCAAAGACAGCCGCAGCGCTCACCAGGGTGGATCTTCGATCCCGGTCAAGGTCTACATCAGAGCAAAATAATCCCTTCTAGGAGGGATTAAAAAAGAAACATGCTCTGGACAGCGAACGACAGCGCGTCTGACAGCGGCAGTGGTCGGAGCTCGTCTGTTCGAAACTGAAAAGAGTTCACGACCGAACAAACTATAAGGGAGGTAATCCTAGTTGCTTGCATCATTATACAAGCGGCGATGCGCCGATCGTGCCTGTGACAATAACATAGTGGAAGAAGACATTGTGACTACAATATATATATCACAGAGAGGCCTATGTAATCACTTTGTTAAAGCGGAAACCATCAACACCTTGAAATATCTACTGGACAAACATTGGTCACAGTATATCTAGTATCTACTTATCAAACTTTACCATAGAATGATTTAGGCCAGAAAAATTCAAAGCATGTTCATGGGAGTGACAAAATAACAGGCTAAAGGCTTCAAAGCGTACAAATACAAACTGACCCAATGCTATAAAACCAAACCTGAAATCTGTGTATACTATATGTTTTCCATTCACAGCCTCAGTTCTACATCTTCACATCACACAAGTTTTTGCCTGAATGTTTTCTGGAAGCAGCATAAAATCATCAAATGCAGCTAACAAAGGAAATGAAGTCTAAGGAGACTGACAGTGGGACAGAAAGAAGTAGTTATCACCCATGGGCTCCACAACACTGAAAACATAACTATACTATCAACATACACATGTGTTTGTGTATGTGTATGTGCGTAGGCTATTTGTGATTCAGTTTAACATTTGAGTTCAACACTATTAACACAATAACTGGTGCAATACAGGGAAAAGCAGACAAGACAGGTGCCTCTGTTTCACTACATGATTACATTGTAGCAGATGAATGAATAGTTGGAAAGAAAAAATAAAGAAAAGGCAAATGCTCACACTCATCAGTCTTGCTGCTGCTTGAATCTGTTTCGTGCACTGAAAAAGACAAAAAATACATAATATCAATCATAAGACATTGTTCAGCAACCCCCACCCCCCAAAAAACAACAAACAACACAAACACACAAGAAAATGCACTTTAGTATTAGCATTAACATCATATAACTTGTTTTGTTTGAATTCCTTCAGATATTATAACTGTGCATATCAGTAGAGGAATACCTTCATTTTATACTGGAAAAAAACATTAGTATCTATTAGTATCATTAGTACAAAAAGTAATCACAAACATTGGTAGTTTCACTACTTCACAATTTGCTTCTGAGGTAGTAATCCAATAATCCACACTCTAGAGCTATAGAAAAGGTATGATTTCAAGACTTACTACTAATTAGGACTAATGGTCTTCTACTTCATTTGTAGTCATGTATCATGTCATGATTTGGAAACTATGAAAGCATGTCAGCTAAATGATAGATAACTAACCAGCAGCCCAACATTTTTTTTTTTGGGGGGGGGGGGGGGGCTTTGCTGGATTCATATCACACACACAGCCAGAGAGAGAGAGAAAAGAGAGTGTCAGTCTCACTCTGTTACACACTGATCATTGATTACACTTTTACAGTGTCATGTTAGCCTGTCAAAAGAAGAAAATAATAATGATGAAAGATGTCACAGTCTGACATTAAACTGACTAGTGACATTGACAGCAGTAACAGTTAAACATTTCACACAAGGCACAGAATGACAGATGGACAGTGATACAGATCACAGAGAACAGTAACTGACACCCAAATCATTCCCACAAACACTGAAATACACACAACAGTTCCAGCGTACATGCTACATACCTGCAATGCCAGATGATAGTGCTGAGCCCTCACCCTGGATGGCATTCACTAAGTCAGCGAGTGGGTGGAGTTTCTGCGGAGGCCCACCCCCAGTCTTCGCAGCAGCAGCCTTCTGCCCCAACACCTTAAATCTCTCCATTTGTTGCGCACCCCCGTCACTGTGCGCAACGCTATGCCCAAGGCTGACACATCAGCTGCAACTCTCTCCCATGCTTCATTCTTTTAACGGATCATGTTGCTAGTATTTATCCTACACGACAGAACTTGTCGCTCATCTCTAATGGCCTGCAAGAGGTCAAGAACCTCCGTATCTGTAAAGCAGACGACACCCTGTTTGGAAGCCATTTTGTCAACAACATTGATGGCGATGAACATGCGCAGAACGTTTGCGGTTATTCAAGACATGCGCAGGAGGAGGCAATCCCTCTTTTTATCTGACCTTCACCCTTTCCTTTCTGGACACCTCGCAGTTAGAAACCCAGACAAAACCCAAAGAATACAGGTCCGAAAGTAGATTGCGCTGAACCCACAAAATTTTGTACCCAGGAGGTGATCTTGTTGTAGAAGTAAGTTTACCGACGACATGTAACTACGGCCCCAGACCTTGAATACCTACCTACCATTTTTTGTTGTTGTTTGTTTCGGTGTTTTTTTTTTTTTTTTCTTTCTTTGTTGTTGTTCTTTTTGTGTGTGTGTGTGTGTGTGTGTGTAGTGGATATACACGTGTGTGTATGATGTGTGGGCATGGGCCCATGTGTGTGTGTGTGTGTGTGTGTGTGTGTGCGCGCGCGCGCGCGTGCGCACGTAGGCATGTGTGCGCGTTTGTTTGTGTGTGTGTGTGTGTGTGTGTGCATCTGTGTGTGTGTGTGTGTGTGTTTATAAACCGTTATTGCTTAAACTGTACATCACAAAATTATCATTATAGCCGTTAGTAACGGCTATTCTGGTAAAGTAAAACACCGGGCATCATCCGTGACCCATAATGAACATATCTACAAATTTTCAGAAAGATCGGTCCAGCAGTTTTGTCTGGAGCTAGTGGAACACATTTTTACCACGGACGGACACACACACACACACACACACACACACACACACACACATCATTTCTTCGTTCCCATTGTAAAGTACTCCCTGTTCTATAAGAACTGGGAGTACAAAAAAAGTAACAAGGTGCAAGCTAATCTTCTCTGAACAATTTTTCGTTTTATTTTCATTTAAAAGTTAAGATACGCTTGCAACATAATACAAAATAATAGTATTAATAGGAGTGTACAATTTAATTAAAGAGAAATAAATTGTACTTGTGGTCAGGTTTCTGAAAAGAATATACTTTTTACATGTTGGCAATGCAACAAGCCCAGCTTTTCAACAGTTTCTTTCGAAGAGTATCAACCAAAATGACATTGTATTTCTCATTTTATAATTCTTTTCTTTTTTAAATCATTTTATACTGTTTGAATAATGCTTTTAGTTTTTCAGCAACTTTTTTTCCCTCTCCACTTTTGTTTTGTTCCATTTTACTACCCTTCGCTGGCTGCTTTGAGGGTGCTGTTGGAGTCTTTTTTTGAATCCTTGGTGGTGAGAACACCACAGAATCATGGACTGTGGTGTGTCTCTATTTGACACCAAGAGCACAGACACAATCAGCCATGTCTCCCTGATGAGTCCGATCCAGCGGACGAAAGGCCTAGGAGCAGGCAATACAAATAAATGTGCCTTTGAGAGGGATTACGATGGTTCCCTCAGGCAGCTAGTGAAGGGTTTCTCGTATTTATAATATATTCCCCCATTTTATTCTTCTTCAATTTTTTTTTTTTTTTTTTTTTTTGAATTTCAAATCTTTGCCAAGTCATTACTATAACGACTGAAGAATTGTTAACCTGCACTTGTTTTCCTCCACTACTTCATTGTTCAGCATTATATTGTTTGGTCAATCAGTGGGAGATTGCATCTCTTAGGAGATCCAAGTAAAGGTTGTTCTGTACAATTCTTAGCCACTCACAATGCTTGGGTTATTGAACAGCAGAGCTGACCACTCAGACTGTTCCATATCTTTTGATCTCCCTTGCATCCTTGAATGGATCCTCAAGCATAGGCTCAAAGATTGTCCCCTACATTTCATACTGTTTGAATAATGCTTTTAGTTTTTCAGCAACTTTTTTTCCCTCTCCACTTTTGTTTTGTTCCATTTTACTACCCTTCGCTGGCTGCTTTGAGGGTGCTGTTGGAGCTTTTTTTGAATCCTTGGTGGTGAGAACACCACAGAATCATGGACTGTGGTGTGTCTCTATTTGACACCAAGAGCACAGACACAATCAGCCGTGTCTCCCTGATGAGTCCGATCCAGCGGACGAAAGGCCTAGGAGCAGGCAATACAAATAAATGTGCCTTTGAGAGGGATTACGATGGTTCCCTCAGGCAGCTAGTGAAGGGTTTCTCGTATTTATAATATATTCCCCCATTTTATTCTTCTTCAATTTTTTTTTTTTTTTTTTTTTTTTTGAATTTCAAATCTTTGCCAAGTCATTACTATAACGACTGAAGAATTGTTAACCTGCACTTGTTTTCCTCCACTACTTCATTGTTCAGCACTTTTTTAAATCAATGTTAGATTCGCCAGACAGGCGAAAAGTTGATAAACAAATGTAATGGGAACAAAGATTGGCGAAATGTTGGTGATCAGGACAAGCATAATTAGAACAAATAATGAACGAAAACTAGAAGAAATGTAGGCCTAATGGGAACAAGGTTGGGCAAAATGTTGATAATCAAAACAAGTAGTACTATAGGCCTAATCAGAACAAATAATTAACAAAGACTAGGCCAAACAACGAAGGGTGAACAATTCATCAATTGCTTAACTTAAGATTTTAGGGAATAGGTGGGGAGATGAATTTGACACGTTGTGCCCAATGTTGATATAAGATAATCACCTTGCCGCATGTCGTTGAAAGTGTAATAAATATGTTTATGACAGGAATGAGCAAATCATTGACAATCATTAATCTACGTCCTTCAAAGTTTCAGTTTCGTTAAGCTGGTGTCACTGCGTGCGGGCTAGTCCATATACGCTACACTACATTTCCTAACTTTCGAGACCATACTACGCATGAAATAAAAACTGGTGGATATATGGAGTAACGACAAACTTGAGTGAATTTAAGTAGTCTCGTGACTATCACTTAGCAGATGTTTGACCTACGCATTTGCCGAATGCGCTGATCAGACCTTGAGTACCTACCTAATATTGGCAGTGCCATTATCGTAGTATGTGTGTGTGATTAGTATACACGCGTGTGTGTTTATGGATGCGTATATGTATGTGCATGGATGTGTCGTGTCCTTCAAAATGTCATTTTAATGTTTAACTCTCTCTCTCTCTCTCTCTCTCTCTCTCTCTCCTTATTAACTGCAAAACACGACAAATCTTTGTTTTAATCACATTTACTCTGATGATGCCAGCAGGGGTGTCTGATTCTTTAATCTACCAAAAACAAAAAAACAAAAACACACACACACACACACACACACACACACACACACACACACACACACACAAAGCTGGCTAATGTAACTTAATCTAAATTTCGATGGAGTCCCAAGGGAAAAGAGCGCCCTCTGTTTGGAAAATTTAAGAATAGCGGCCGTTTACTTCCCTAACAAAAATATAAGAGCGTCCTTTTTTTCCAGCAACCATTTTGATTTCGGTATCTTCCACTTTCTTTCGTAGCTTGCATACAATTGCTGATTTTCTTGGTGTTGTAGACTGAGAGCGGTCAGGGTTTTCTGTAAGGCACGCCAGTAAGGGCACTGCTTGGGCACTAAGGCCAAGATGAAGATGAAGCCTTAACCCGCCAAGTTCTGAGAGGCTTCCAATGACATGGCGGGTCAAAAACCAAAATTTGCTGCTAATTATCATATCGTTGCAGTGAACAAAGGCACTATTTCAATCTTGCACAATCACTACGTTATTCATACACACTGGGTCAGTCCTCACCAGTTTGCTGTCGCAGACATTTCAAAATGAACGACGTTTTTTACGAACAGATTCTGACTTTTTACAGCTTAGAAGGGAATTAGGATGGGAGGAAATAATACGGTGACGTCTCGTTTGATTTTCTTTCCTTTGATGTTTAGGTTTTGCCTTCTCTTAACTGCAAGTAGCTCTACTGCTAGTATAGAAAGTAAGGAGCCGAGCTATCATTCTTGATGGAGCTTTTTCATCTGGAAAACAATCTGACATCCATCCGTCATAGTCTACACAGATATTTTGTGTTTTGCATCACCACAGACATTTGGCTGATACATTGCGGCCCCAAGCTGAATCTCTCAATGTCTTAGAAACTTCAACAGCAATTATCGCCCCTGTCTTATTCAAGTGGAGTGTAATGTCATCATGCACCCTCGCGTGGGTGGCAGTAATAACTATAATTTCAGATAAAACAGGATTAGTCTTCAGATACTGGAGCCAGTGCCTGTGTTATGATTTGCATCAGTACTAGTTAAGGTAGCAGGTATAAAATTGGATAGATCACTTTTGTTAATTTTTCCCTCTATGCATTTGAATAATTATTGTGCCTTTTGGACAGAGAATGAGACCATTTCAT
The DNA here is from genome assembly GCA_033310375.1 of Conus canariensis. Lineage (NCBI taxonomy): Eukaryota > Metazoa > Mollusca > Gastropoda > Neogastropoda > Conidae > Conus > Conus canariensis. The sequence goes on along the minus strand of CM065721.1, from coordinate 10,709,485 downwards.
CTTCTCAACTTTTAAGTACTGCTTTAACCAGAGGGTATTTAAATTTTGTCCAAAATTGTCTGTAAAATAAACTGTTGAAACATCATTTCCTGTAATGTGTATGTGTGTGTGCGCGCGCGGCACTTGTGTGAGTGTGTGTGTGGTGGTGTTGTGTGTGTGTGTGTGTGTGTGTTTGGTGTGTGGTGTGTGTGTTTTGTGTGGTGTGTGTGTTGTGTGTGTGTGCAGGCGCACATGTAATATGAATGTAATTTTCTCCTTCCTTTCATTCTCTCCTTTCTCTTTTACGTTATAGTGGGGTCCTCCTTCCTCAGTGCCCTCTTCTTCTTTCCTGTTTTTTATTTCTTTCTTTCTATCTTTCCTTTTCTTCCATTTTTACATTCATCATAACATTATGCAAACCATGTACTCATCAAAAGCTATTAAACAGTATCAGAGCAACTTGAAGTGTCAGGCAACAAACTTTACAATATAAATAAATATCAATTACGACTGGTGTTCCATGTCCTAAATGTTCAATACTTTACAATTTCAGTTACACAATTCTCTCACCCAAAAAACAAATACAGTAATTGCTTTGAACTTTTTCCCCATTTTGAGTAACATTTTATTGGTAGGATAAATTTCATTTTTAAAAAATTCCCCCTTGCATTGTAGCATTGTACTTCTCAGCAATATTCACTACTTTATACCTGGGGCATAGTTTGGCCTTGGCCAGTTTGTATCCTCTGGGCCATTTTATACACCCCCCCCCCCCCCCCCTTCTTTTTCTTTCTTTTCTTCTTTTTCTTTTTTCATTTCCTGAAATACTTTTATAATTGAAAGGTGTGAATGTTGAGTTTACTCTGAAACACTAGTCTGAAGTTTGATGCATTAACTTTTCACAATCTCCCATAAGAATTTAGGTCAATCATCTTTAACAACTGGTTTTGTGAAAGTCATTTTTATGAACAGCCTAGCCAACTGTTGAGGTCCTTATCAGAACTGTCGCATTGTGGTTTGATCGGTTCCTTACATGCTTGTTTAAGACAAAGCATGAACAAACCCGTCTTTTTCCGGCAAAAATACTCATACACCCCTTGAAACTGGATTCTTTTTTTTCAAACACTAAAATCTCAGATCAAATGAAGAAATATCTTTGTAGAAAAGAACAAACAAAACACACACACACACACACACACACACACACACACACACACACACACACACACACACACACACACACACAACGCCTGGATCATCCCTGAACTAAGTCTTTATGGAATCTGCTAGTTTAAACAAAATGTCCTGTAAATCATGAGCTTTACGTGTTTCATAGTGAGCGTCTCATAACTAATGGTAGGCAGCTCGAAGCATCCTCAGTAGCCTATTACATAACACCAGTGTGGTGAGGAGTAACTGTCAGCCTACTCGTTTCTTTCTTACCGTGTAGCAGGTCAGATTCTACCCCGTCCAGAATAGGCCCCCGTATAAAGTGGTCTAGTCCAGAATAGGACCCCGTGTAAACTGACCTGCACCAGAATATACCCCGGATCTGTTTCAAGGGACATTGCTCTGCACAATCGTATGACTGAGCATACGCATTTAGTTCCCTTACAACATGATACTTGCAATACAACCCCCCCCCTCCCCCCATCGATCCCACCCCCCTCCCCACGCCCCCCCGCCTCCCCATTCCCACTCTTCACCTCTGTCTTGTCCATAATCATACCCGTTTCACTTATCCTTCCTCTCCTCACAGCGCTCTTCCACCTCTACCTTCTCCCATCCCACCACCCTTCCACCTCTATCCTTCGTCCCTACTCGAATTTAAGGCCACTTGAGATGGAACGTCACATTTCAGTGTAACATGCTGAGTTTTAGTGTCGGGTATCATGGTGGAAGTTTCCAGTGCACAAACCGGGTCATTCTGTCTTTTTGTTTAGCTGTACTTCCAAATTTATAAGTAATGCAGTGCTCAGCAAGTTTCATCAGCTGTATTAGCAGTGTGACAGTTGGTGTTTACACGGTGTAGAGCGCGTCGATATTAAAAAGAACTGTGTGTAGAAAAGACATAGAAATACAACGTAAGACGATCAAGTACCGCATAAAATTATTCAGAATGTGACAATACAAATATACGAATGCAGTTTAACAGTCCTACCTATGTCTAAGATCTGCAACACAGTCGTCACACGCATGGGGGTTTACTATCTGGAAGAGCAGCTCCTGTAAACACCAACCAAGGGAGATGATTCAAATAACATCCGAGCCGACCGTGTGCGAACAGATTTTTCGCTTTGATTTGACATTGAAAGCAAAATACGTTATAATGTAATACAAAATAATGTTGTTAATACGATAGTACACTTTAAGCAAAATTAATTGCACTTTTATTCAGGTTCTTGAAAAGAATATATATTTTACATGTTGTTAATGCAACTAGCCCTGCTGTTTAAAATTTTTCTTTACAATATAACAACTTGCAATCACAAAGACTGTTGAACAATTCACTTACTATAATTTTGGGTCTGCTCTCAACGGCGGATTATTGTGAATGCAAAACATGTTGTGTGTCGCACTAGTCTGACGAAAGCGAATGAACTTGGACAAATCTTCAGAAGGGTTGTCGTCAATCAATAGGATAAACTCGGTTAACCGAAAGGCGGTAACATACACTGTCGATTTGTTTATTACAGGTCTTTAATACGGTTGTGTATGAAATGCAGTGACAGACGGTAACAATCCCGATGATGCGAATATATACCAGTATGGCAGTTAGGGTCTGTGCATAGCAGATCCGACCATGCGCCGTCTGGGAGAGAAAAACCTGCTCTGCTTTATCAGATTACTGGCGACGGTCATAACTGTCCACCCGGCCAGACCGGTCTGGTTAGAGTTTCGACGGTCGTGCAAACCGCACTTCACCGGGCCGAAGGGATCGAACTTCTCCCCTGATTTTTTCACGCTTGTCATGTTTCTTTTCGACGACGAGAAACTGATAGCTGATCTTCATTCATTTTCACAAAAAAATGACCATAATCATGCCAACAGAGATTATATCCAATACGATTCAAATCTAACTGAACTGTACGAACGTTGTGTGAGAGTGAAGGCAAGAAAGATTGTGAATAATCATAGTCAACCTCTTTCAAAATTTTGGTTTACCGAACACAGAACAAGAAAGTCTTATCAACAGAAACAGTCTTATCGACAAGCCCAAAAAGTTATTAAATAAATGATATTTATACACTTCTACACTACAAACCGTTACTACATGCTGACTTGATCAGACGCGGGCGTGTGTGGATGTGGGGTGGTGGTGGTGGTGGTGCGAGAAAGTGGGTGTGGCTGTGTGCATCTACATGTAAAAGCATCTCTATGTATGTGTGTCTGGTTGTGCAAGTATGTATGTACATGCACAGCATAAATTACAATACACTTAGACTAAAGAATGTTAATTTTTGTTTCATACTTCTATAGTTGATTTCATTATTAATTTCTTAATTTAATCCACTCTTACATAACTATCAAAACCAAATTTGCAGATGTTTATCTGTTTGTGTGTGTGTGCGCACGTGTGTGTGTGTGTGTGTGTGTTGTGCGCGCGCGCGCGGGCGCGCTTGTGTGTGTGTGTGTGTGTGTGTGTGTGTGTGTGTGTGTGTGTGTTACATTTTCAGTAATGTCACTTCTATTCACGGCTTTAACTGTTCGCAATTAAATAATTCAATGTTAATAATTTCAACGCATATCACATACGTCAAAAATCACTCAATTCACTCTTTCGGTGCCTAGAATCAAAGTTTGAAATTGAACTAATAATAAATGTGTGAAATTATCTGGATGATATCAATTGGAAAGCAAATTCTGTGCAACACATCTATAAAGTATAACTTTGTACACACACATCCATCTCTCTCTCCACACACACACACACACACACACACACACACACACACACACACATCTATATAGTATCTGTATGTGTATCTATATGCGTCCTCTCTCTCTCTCTCTCTCTCTCTCTCTCTATATATATATATATATATATATATTATATATATATTGATCAGATGCATAGAAAAACGGCGTGTCGTGTGTTCAATGTTACTTTTTTTTCCTCTAACTCCGCCACAACATCAATTTTTGCTTTCTCGTGAGCGCCTTTGCACATCGCGATCCAAATTCGTGTGAGGCAGCCGTCTCCGTCCGGGTCTACTATGCACGTTTCCAAAGACCCAAACAGTGATTCAGTAATAAGGGTTGTGTTAGTGAATATTTTTCCTTGCACGAACCAAGTCATTCTGCCTCTGTGAATACCTTAATTATAAGCTCATAATTTAGTAATGGCAATGTTCAGGAGGGTTTTTGGACAGTGTGACAAGTTGCGTTACACCAGTGCGTGTCGACGTCGAGCGAGCCAGAATTGTAATAAATGCAACGTGATGAAGTACTGCATATTCAGAATGTGACAGAAAAATACCAATGCAGCATAAAAGGCCTTCTTTATATAAGGTCCAAAAGGCGTCACAAGCATTAAGCTTAACGGAAAAGCAACTCCTGTAAACAGAAACCAGGGGAGATGATTCATACAAGGTGCAAACTAATCTGATTTGAACAAATTTTCGCGGTTGTTGTCATATAAAGAGCAAAAAAAAAAAAGGTACAGCATACTACAAAAATGATGGTGTTGATATGATAGTACAGTTTAATAAGATCAATTGCATCTTCTACGAATTCTTGAAAAGAATCTCTTTTTTACATGTTGGCAATGCAATGAGCCCTACTTTAAAACAGTTTTCTTTGGAACATTTTAATCCTACCTTTTAGTTGTAAGTGAACATCCAATTTTTTTAACCACCCAATCGGTAGAACAAGAAAAATGACAATGTACATTTAAATGATAACCTTTGTTATGTTTGCAGATTTATTGTCTGTAAGCGTAATAAAGGTTCACGTAAATCCAGCAGATTTAAGCAAAACCGATATGTAGTGGACACAAAGGTTGGATAATAACAAGATGCAAAGCATATTAACGTACTCCCAGTTTATCCTGAATACGCGTGAGATACTCCATAAAGAGGAAAAACCGTTTTGGACTGGTGCAACCGTTAGTAATGGCTATTCTGGTAAACGTCGGCCATCGTCTGTGACCTATACTGAACATACTTACAAATTTTCAGAAATATCGGCCAAGAACTTTGAGATTTTCCATAAATAAGAAAACCATTATGGGCCGTTAGTAATGGCTACAACGGTGAACTTAAACATCGGGCATCATCCGTGACCCATAATGAACATACCTACAAATTTTCACAAATATCGGCCAAGTACTTTCTGAGATATTCCATAAAGAAGAAAAACCGTTACAGCCGTTAGTAACGGCTATAACGGTAAACTAAAACATTGGGCATCATCCCGTAACCCATAATGAACATAACTGCTAATGTTAACAAAGATCAGCCAAGTACATTCTGAGATATTCTATAAAGAAGCAAAAGCGTTACAGTCGTTAGTAACGGTACAACGGTAAACTAAAACATCGGGCATCATCCGTGACCCATAATGAACATACCTGCTAATTTTAACAAAGATCGGCTAAGTACTTTCTTAGATATTCCAAGAAGAAAAACAACCGTTACAGCCGTTAGTAACGGCTATAATGGTAAACTAAAACATCGGGCATTATTCGTGACCCATAATGAACATACCTGCTAATGTTAACAAAGATCAACAAAGATCAGCCAAGTACTTTCTGAGATATTCCATGAAGAAGAAAAACCGTTACAGCCGTTAGTAACGGTATATATGGTAAACTAAAGCATCGGGCATCATCCGTGACCAATAATGAACATACCTACAAATTTTCAGAAAGATCGGCCAAGTGCTTTCTGAGATATTCCATACAGAAGAAAAACCGTTACAGCCGTTAGTAACGGCTATAACGGGGTAAACTAAAACATCGGGCATCATCCGAGACCCATAATGAACATACCTGCTAATTTTCACAAAGATCGGCCAAGTACTTTCTGAGATATTCCATAAAGAAGAAAAAGCGTTACAGGCCGTTACAGCCGTTAGTAACGGCTGTAACGGTAAACTAAAACATTGGGCATCATCCGTGACCCATAATAAATATACCTACAAATTTTCAGAAAGATCGGCCAAGTACCTTTTGAGATATTCCATAAAGAAAAAAAAAAAAACGTTACAGGCTGTTACAGCCGTTAGTAACGGCTATAACGGGGTAAATTAAAACATCGGGCATCATCCGTGACCCATAATGAACATACATGCTAATTTTCACAAAGATCAGCCAAGTACTTTCTGAGATATTCCATGGATAAGAAAAACCGTTACAGGCCGTTACCGCCGTTAGTAACGGCTGTAACGGTAAACTAAAACATCGGGCATCATCCTTGACCCATAGTGAACATACCTACATATTTTCAGAAAGATCGGCCCAGTAGTTGTGTCTGGAGCGAGTGGAACACATTTTGACCACGGACACACAGACACACAGACAGACACACAGACAGCATTTCTTCGTTCCCATTCTAAAGTACTCCCTGTTCTTCAAGAACTGGGAGTACAAAAACGGTACACTGTGTTGACTTTAGGTGTCAAGTCAATATTATTTACAGTGATGATTGAAATATATGATAACGTTAGAGTGACATATGTAATAGCGTGTACACGCGCTTGTACAGCAGGCACGTAAGACTGAATTAAACAGTTACATGCTACGTAATGCGTTAATAGTGTCGGGGATAGTAGTGGAGGTTTCCTTTGCAGGTACCCGCTTATTCTGTTTCTGTGTTAAGCTGTATCCCCGTTTGATTAAATACGGTACCTGGGGAGGGTTTTCGACTGTACTATACCACTGTCACAAATTGTGGAGAAGTGTGTGTCGTCTTTTTAAAGTGCCACAATTCGAACTGCATATTAAGAAAATATATACAAATGCAACGTGAATAAGTACTGTATATTCAGAATGTGGCACAAGAAACCAATAAAGCATAATTGGCCAACTCATGTCCAAGAACGACAATACAGTCATCACATGTATTATGTTAGCTGGAAGAGCAGCTCCTATGGCACGAATGAGGATTCAAAGAAAAATAAGATGCGAGCCTTCTCTGAACAGTTTTTCATTTTCAGTTAAAAGTTAAGATACGCTACAATATAATACAAAATAATAATTTTAAATAGGATTGCGTGTGCAATTTGATTTTTTTTTTTTTTTTTTTTTGTAAATGCATATGTGGTCAGGTTTCTGAAAAGAATGATATACTTTTGGCAATGCAACGAGCTCAGCTTTTCAAGTTTCTTTCGAAGAGTATCAACCAAAATAAGATTATATTCCTCATTTTACAATATACTTCTTTACTTTTTTAAAACAATTTAGATTCGTCAGACAGGCGAAAAGTTGATAAACAAATATAACGGGATCAACGATAGGCGAAATGTTGGTAATCACAGAACAAGCATAATGAGAACAAATAGTGAACGATAACTAGAATGTAGGCCTGATGGGAACAAGGCTGGGCGAAATGTTGATAATCAAAACAAGTAGGGCTGTAGGCCTAATCAGAACAAATAATGGACAAAGACTAGGGTAAACAACGAAGGGTGAACGATTTACCAGTTGCTTAACTTAAGATCCTAGGGAGTGGGTGGTGAGACGAATATGAAACGTGCCCAATGTTGATACAAGCTGTCATTGAAAGTGTACCACATCATTAACTCTCGTTAATCTACGTCCTTCAAAGTTTCAGTTTCATTAAGCTGGTGTCACTGCGTGCAGGCTGGTCCAAATACGCTACACTACATTTCCTAACTTTCGAGACCACAACGCATGAAACAAAACTGGTGGATATATGGAGTAACGACAAACTTGAGTGACTATCACAGATGTTTGACCTACGCATTTGCCGAATGCGCTGATCAGACCTTGAGTACCTACCTAATATTGGCAGTGCCATTATCGTAGTATGTGTGTGTGTGATTAGTATGCACGCGTGTGTGTTTATGGATGTGTATGTGTGTGTGCATGGATGTGTGGTGTCCTTCAAAATTTCATTTTGATGTTTCTCTCTCTCTCTCTCTCTCTCTCTCTCTCTCTCTCTCTCTCTCTCTCTCTCTCTCTCTCTCTTCTCTTGGTGTGTGTCAAATGAAAATTTAATTTTGAGATGGTACATTGAATAAGCAGTATTTGCCTTTTTCCATCAAGCCATCTGCGAAAGAAAACGAAACGAATAATGTAGAAAATAAAAATGATACGCAAACACATCCGAATAAAGACAAGTGCAATATCTGCACAATCAATAAAGACAAGTGCAATATCTGCACAATCAATAAAGACAAGTGCAATATCTGCACAATCAATAAAGACAAGAAATTTGTTAACGTTCACCTTTTCATTACCATTACTCACTCATGTGTATATGGCGACACATTGTATACCAACACTTATGCAAATATTACATCAACATATACAAAATTAGTACAGCATGATTTTGCACAACATGGCTGAAATGAATAAACAAATAAGGCAATATAATGTGATAAGTAAAGTGAAAATGAAACAATCCATGAATGAAAATATACGAACGAAAAAAAAAAAAAAACTAAAGTAGATTAGAAGGAAGCATCAATGATATGCTTTACACCGCATATTCGGGTTTTGCTGGCCAGGTAAGCTTTCATATTTTGCTTGAAGTGAAGCTTGCTCTTAACACTTTTTAGTGTTGTTGGTAAACTGTTCCATAAACCACCATCAGAGCATAAGAAACTAGATTTATACAGATTACTTGTAGGTCTTGGAAGCGATATTGGGTGTTCATGTCTGTGGCGATTAATTTTGAGCGTGTCGCTAATCTTTTGGGGAGCATTTTCAGTCATAACATTACGCATGCATACTGATTTGTTGTAGATGAGTGTCGTTGAAAGATAAAATTTTGAGTTGCTCATAGTCCTCAGCAGTTAGAGAACTTGATTTCAACAAAATGCTGATTTTGTTGCTCTTTCATTCATACGGTGAATCAGTTTTAAGTTCGTGTCATTGCAGCTGTCCCATAAGGTTACAGCATAACCAATAATTCACAGAATATGAGCATTAAAGAAAAGCATCCGGGAATTTACATCAAGAAAAAAAAATGTTATTTTGACCATCTGGAATATTTTGTTGGAAAGACGTTTAACTAGGGACGCAGTGTGGTCAGTCCATGATAAAGCTGTGTCAATAATGACCCCCAGCATTTTATGCGACTCGACTTCGTCAATTTTATTGTCACATGGAAATAATGTGTTGGGTTGTGTAATCATTCTTTGTTGTCTTTTTTTGTCTCGCGCATACGTACGTGCACTGGTTTTATTTGCTTTCATGGACATGTGGTTCAACTGGGTCCAATAGATGAGTCTTTGAATGTCATCTTGGAGTGTCCTTGTAAGTTTATAGGGGTAGGGCCCTATATGCCACAGGCCCTATATGCCACAGGCCCTCATGCAGATTGAAAATCCCTTTGTGGCATATAGGGCCTGTGGCATATAGGGCCTTCTTGCAGATAAAAATCCCTTTGCGGCATATAGAGCCTGTGGCATATAGGATGCCTCCCGTTTACAGGCATCAGAATCATTTGAATGAATAGATTATCATCTGCAAACATTTTACAATTACCTTTAAGAAAACAAAATGAGTCATTTACATAGATGGAGAACAAAGGGATCCTACGATAGATCTATCTGTGGTATTCCATATCTAACAGATACAAGTTTAGATGTTTGGTTATTTTCTATAAATACTTGTTTCCTATCAGAGAGAAAAGGTGCCAAGAGACGAATGAATTCTGGAGATAATTTATAGAATTCTAGTTTATGCAACAACAAGGAATGATTAATCACATCAAAGGCTTTTTCAAAGTCTACGAAGATAATGCCAGTAAATTGTTTTCATTCATAACGTACAGTAAACTATCAATGAGTTGTATGAGTGCCATATGACAAGAGTGGTTTGCGTGGGAGCCCTTTTGATCTTCATGGATGAGATTAATTTTAGAAAGGTAAGAATACAGACACTTCTGTAAGAGTTTTTCCAATAGGTTTTGAAAGAAAAGACAAAATCAAAACGGGTCTGTAATTTGAAGGATTTGATGAATCTTCCGATTTATAAGGAGGAATAATTTTGGCTTCTTTAAAATTCAATGGAAAAACATGTTTTTCTAAACACAAATTATATAAATATGTCAATTTATTGATGATTATTGGATATCAATCTTTTAATATTATTGCATCTAATCCATCTAAATCACGTGTTCCTGATTGTTTCAAGACTTAAAGGTATCTACTTACGTCCAAAACAGTCATTAGTTGTAAGCTGAATGGAAAATAGATATCTTTTGAATTGATACACTTTTTTAAGTGGTGCATATCGTTTTGACTCGATCTTTCATTTGATATGTTTGTTACATGGTTATTTAAGTGATATGCTAATACATCTGTTGTCTTTTTTTATGCCTGTTTATTGTTGAACATATTAATGGCTTTCCAGGTTTGACGTGAATCTTTGGTGGAGATTAACTTTTTTTTTTTTATTTTAATAGTTACGTTTTGATTGACGTTTCATGGATGTTACTCTCCTACATTCCGGAGTAGTTCCTGACTTTTAAGATTATTCCTTTTATCGATTTCCATGTCAGTTTCTGTGTGTGTGTGTGTGTGTGTGTGTGTGTGTGTGTGTGTGTGTGTGTGTGTGTGTGTGTCTGTCTGTCTGTCTGTGTTTAGTGCGAGTAAGCATTGTAGTAATTGAGTGGTGACGGTGGTGGTGGTGGATCATGATGGTGATTGCAGGATGCTGTATGGGATGTCGGTGGTGGTAGTGGTGGTGCTGGTGGTGGTGGTGGCGGTGGTGGTGGTGGATCATGATGGTGACTGCTTGATGCTGTGTGGGATGTCGGTGGTGGTAGTGGTGGTGGTGGTGGTGGTGGTGGTGGATCATGATGGTGTTTGCGGGATGTTGTGTAGGATGTCGGTGGTGGTAGTGGTGGTGGACGCCATGACCAGCATCGTGGTAGGCTTCGTGTTCTTCACACGGGTGGGCTACCTGGCCTACCAGCTGGGAGAACCCGTCGAAGACATCGCCCACTATAGCGGTACTTCTGCCTTCAACGCTCTTTGTCTTCATTACTTCCTACTTCTCTTTCCCTCTATCGTCTTGGCCTTCTATTTCCAAAGCCTTCCGTCTTCCTTGCCTTCCGTCTTCATTGCCTTCTGTCTTCTTTGCCTTCTGTCTTCTTTGCCTTCTGTCTTCTTTGCCTTCTGCCTTCAATTGCCTTCTGTCTTCATTGCCTTCTGTCTTCATTGCCTTCCGTCTTCATTGCCTTCTGTGTTCATTGCCTTCTGTCTTCCTTGCCTTCTATGTTCATTGCCTTCTGTCTCCCTTGCCTTCTGTGTTCATTGCCTTCTGTCGTCCTTGCCTTCTGTGTTCATTGCCTTCAATTGCCTTCTGTCTTCCTTGCCTTCTGCCTTCAATTGCCTTCTGTCTTCATTGCCTTCTGTCTTCATTGCCTTCAATTGCCTTCTGTCTTCCTTGCCTTCTGTCTTCCTTGCCTTCTGTCTTCTTTGCCTTCAATTGTCTTCTGTCTTCCTTGCCTTCTGTCTTCTTTGCCTTCAATTGCCTTCTGTCTTCCTTGCCTTCTGTCTTCATTGCCTTCAGTGTTCATTGCCTTTTGTCTTCATTGCCTTCTGTCTTCATTGCCTTCTGTGTTCATTGCCTTCTGTCTTCATTGCCTTCTGTCTTCATTGCCTTCTGTGTTCATTGCCTTCTGTCTTCATTGCCTTTTGTCTTCATTGCCTTTTGTCTTCATTGCCTACTGCGTTCATTGCCTTCTGTCTTCGTCAGCATCTGCCATTATTACCTTCTATCGTCAACATCTTCTGTATCTATAACCTTTTTGTGTGTGTTTTTTTTTTCCAATGCTGCTACCACATTCATTGTCCTGTATACTGTATTGGATCTTTGCGGTGCCAGCTGGCGTGCTGGTGAGTTTGTGACACCAGGCTCTGTTCATGAATGTCATTCGTTTGAATATTGCTACTATCATGGTTGTTGTTGATGATGGTGTTTACGTCACCGTTTTCTTTTTCTTTTTTTTTTTTTTTTAGGCAGCTGATACCGATGCTACAATTTTTTTTAGTTGAAATGCAGGTGATTGTATATCTATTGGACCCGGTTGATGCCGGAATATGGTATGAAAGTAAACGCAGAGTACAGCTCTGCCATGCATTGTCAGACCAGAATGGACATCCGCGGCATCATCTTCATCATTCTCATCCTCATCGATTCACCATAAGGAAAAGGTCTCGAATTTCGTGACCTTTCGTGCCCAGCTCTCGTGGTGACTTCAGTTTTGATTTCTCCTCCATGTATGTGCCATTGATTAAAGTTCTGTCGGCAAGCTCATAGAGACTGTCACTTGACGGAGGTGGTGTGGCATCCTCCGGAGGCAGCGCTCACTTACGCTGGCTCCGCGACAAAGCAACTATTGTCATCCGCAGGGGGGGGGGGGGGGGGGGGGGGGGGGCGAGGAGGGGGGCTTAGAAAGTGGTGTCCTGCGTGTGTTGGATCAGAACAGTCCCCAATGAACGCCACCGAAGTGCAGCAGTGCAGTGTCTCCTCTGGTGGGTTGCCTCAGAACGACTTGACATTGACTGCTTCCCATGCCGGTGCATGGCCTGGGGCAAGACAATCCAGGCAGTGACTGCGGGGATAGGGAGCCGGAATGAGCGGCGTGGATGCAGATGAGTCGGGGGGGGGGGGGGGGGAGGGAAGGTTTTTACGAATTGGTGGTGTGCCCTTCAGCTGTGCTGTTGGTGTGTGTGTCAGGGTCCAAGATGGCCTACGTGGTGTACCCAGAGTCCATCCTGCGCAACAAGATCGGCCCCTTCCAGTCCATCATGTTCTTCTTCGCCATGTCTGGCCTGGGCATCACTAGTCAGGTAACTGACCGATGGACTCCCCCCCCCCCCCCCCCCCCTCGTTAAAAACCGGCCACCGTGACTGGCACGACGTACGCGTTCAGAAGAATCTTGTGCTGTGCCGGTTGTGGTATTGGGCTGTTTTCCGGTTCTGTTGCATTGTATTGTGTCGTATCGCTTTTGCATCGAAGTGCATTGCACTGTATTGTATTGTACCGTGTTGTATTGCATTGCAATGTATTGGATTGTGTAGCACTCTATTGTATTGCATTACAATGTAATATATTGCACTCTGTTGCATTGCGTTGCAATGTATTACATTGCACTGTATGGCATTGCAATGTATTGTATTGCACTCTATTTATTGCGTTACAGTGCATTGTATTATGTTGCACTCTATTGCTTTGCAGTGTATTGCATGGCACTGTACTGCATGGGGTTGCAGTGTATTGTGCTGTATTGCACTGTATTGTATTGCATTGCAATGTATTGTATTGTATTGTATTGCATTACAATGTATTGTATTATGTTGCACTCTATTGCATTGCGTTGCTATGAATTGTATTGCACTGTATTGTAGTGCACTGTGTTGTATTGCATTGCAATGTATTGTACTGTATTGCATTCTATTGCATTGCATTGCACTGTATTGCATTGCATTGCAATGTATTTACTATATTATGCTGTAGTGTGTTGTATTGTGCTATATTGTACTGTATTATATTGTGTCGTATTGCTTTTCATCGTATTGCATCGCACTGTGCAGCACTGCATTATATCCTACTCTACTGTATTGTATCATAATGTATTGTAGTGTGTTGTATTCAACCTGTCGCATTGTACTGTATTGTATTGTGCTATATTGTGTTGTGCTGTACTGTATTGTGCTGTCGTGTAGTGTACTGTATCATGTTGCATTGTATTATACGGTATGGTACTATACTGTTATTTTGTATTGCACTGTATTGTATTGTTCTGTAGTGTATCATACTGAATTGTACTGAACTGTACTATGTTGTCTTGTATTGTACTGTAGTATATTGTATTGTATTGTATTGTACTATAGTGTATTGCACTGTATTGTATTGTTCTGTAGTGTGTTATACTGCATTGTACTGTACTGTACTGTGTTGTCTTTGCATTGTACTGTAGTGTATTGTACTGTAGTGTGTGATACTGCATTGTACTGTACTGTGTTGTCTTGTATTGTACTGTAGTGTATTGTACTGTATTGTATTTTGCTGTACTCTGTTGTCTTGTATTGTACTTAGTGTATTATACTGTATTGTATTATACTGTACTGTACTGTGTTGTCTTGTATTGTACTGTAGTGTATTGTACTGTATTGTATTGTACCGTATTTGTTTTACTGTGCTGTATTATATTGTCTTGGGCTGTATTGTTCTATATTGTAATGTATTGTATTGTGGTGTATTGTATTGCGTTGTACGGCATTGCATTATATTGTGCCACATTGTACTGTATTCTACTTATTGTATTGTGCTACATTGTATTGTATTGTACTCTGCTGTATTGTATTTTTTGTATGTATTGTATTGTATAGTAGTGTATTGTGGTGTATTGAACTGTATAATAGGAAATGATTCGCGTTGTACTGCACTGCTGTGTTGTGCTGTGTTGTATTTGTGGTGTGGTGTGGTGGATGTAATATGGTGTGGTGTGGTGTGGCGTGGTGTGGTGTGGTGGATGTAATATGGTGTGGTGTAGTGTGATGTGGTGGATGTAATATGGTGTGGTATGGTGTAGTGTATAGGATGTGATATGGTATGGTGTGGTCTAGTGTGGTGGATGTAATATGGTATTGGTGTGTTGGTATGGTATGGTGTGGTGTGGTGGGTGTGATATGGTGTGTGTGTGGTTGGTATGGTGTAGTGTGGTGGGTGTGATATGGTGTGGTGTGGTGTGTTGGATGTAATATGGTGTGGTATGGTGTAGTGTGGTGGATGTAATATGGTGTGGTGTAGTGTGGTATGGTGTGGTGTGGTGGGTGTGATAGGGTGTGGTGTGATGGTTGGATGTATGTGGTGTGGTGTGGTGTGGTGGATGTAATATGGTGTGGTATGGTGTGGTGTGGTAGATGTAATATGGTGTGGTGTGGTATGGTGTGGTGTGGTGGGGTGGATGTAATATGGTGTGGTGTGGTATGGTGTGGTGTGATGTGGTGGATGTAATATGGTGTGGTGTGGTGTGGTGAATGTAGTATGGTGTGGTGTGGTGTGGTGGATTTAATATGGTGTGGTGTGGTATGGTGTGTTGGATGTAATATAGTGTGGTGTGGTATGGTGTGTTGGATGTAATATGGTGTGGGTGGGTATGGTGTGTTGGATGTAATATGGTGTGGTATGGTGTGGTATGGTGTGGTGGATGCAATATGGTGTGGTGTGGTGTGTTGGATGTAATATGGTGTGGTGGTGGTATGGTGTGTTGGATGTAATATGGTGTGGTGTGGTGTGGTGTGTTGGATGTAATATGGTGGGGGTGTGGTATGGTGTGTTGGATGTAATATGGTGTGGGTGTGGTATTGGTGTGTTGGTATATAAATATGGTGTGGTGTGGTATGGTGTGGTTGGTGGATGTATATGGTGTGGTGTGGTATGGTGTGTTGGATGTAATAGGTGTGGTGTGGTGTGGTGTGGTGTATGGTGTGGTGTGGTATGAATATGGTGTGTGTGGTATGGTGTGTTGGATGTAATATGGTGTGGTGTGGTATGGTGTGTTGGATGTAATATGTGTTGTGGTATGTGGTTGGTTTGTGTGTGGTGTAATATGGTGTGATATGGTGTGGTTATATGTGTTGGATGTAATATGGTGTGGTGTGGTATGGTGTGTTGGATGTAATATGGTGTGGTGGTGTGGTGTGTATGATGGTGTGTGGATGATATGGTGTGGTGTGGTTGGTGTGTTGGTATGGTGTGGTTGGATGTATATGGTGTGGTTTGTGTGGTGTGGTGTGGTGTGGTGGATAATTTTGGTGTGGTGTGTGGTGTTAGGTGTTATGTGTTGTGGATGTATATGGTGTGGTGTTGTGTGGGATTATTTGGTGTGGTGTGGATGTGTGTTGGATTTAACATGGGTTATGTGTGGTGTTGAGTGGTGTGGTGTTTTGGTGTAATGTGGTGTGTGGTGTGTGGTGTTGTTGGTGTGGTGTGGTGGATTATGTGGTGGGTGTGTGTGTGGATGTTGTGTGTGGTGTAGTGTATGGTGGTGTGGTGGGTGTGGTGGATTGGTGTTGTGTGGTTGGATGTAGTGGGTGTGTAGGTGTGGTGTGGTGTGGTGTGGTGTGTGTGTATGTGTGTGGTGTGGTGTGAGTATTGGTGTGGTTGTGGTGTGGGTGTGGTGGTGTGGTGTGGTGTGGTGGTGTAGTGTGGTTGGTGTGGTGGGTATGGTGTGGTTTGTGCACTGTATAATTCATCGTATTCATTACATCACAGTGTACTGAATGATATATCCATTGCTTTGTATTGCTTTGAATGACTTCATTGTTCTGCATTCTATTAATGTTTCATTGCCTTGCATAATTTTGCATTTGCAGTTGTATTAGGTGTATCATTACATTGTTTTGTATAACTTCATTGCATTGCATTGTCTAATAGTGTACTGCATTGTATTGTTATTGTATTTATCGTATTGTACTGTACTATACTGTACTGTACTGTACTGTACTGTATAACTGTTACAGCAGGAATTGATACAGTATATCGGGTTTTTTTGTTGTTGGGGGGGGGGGGGGGCAAATTTTTTTTACCTGTCAAAGTGGACAGTTGCACAGAATTTTCCCAGAAACAAATCTCTTTGTTGCCCAGGGTTCTTTCACGTGCATAAGTGTATGGAGCGCACAGGAACTTGGTTTAGCGTCTCATGCAAAGGACCAGCACCCAGACCGCCGGTGAGGTTCTAATGCAATACGTGGAAAGGGGCAGCCGACGTGGCGCTGTGGTTAGGTCGCGGATTATGGGCTGAGAGGTCTTAGGCTCGATTCCCATTACAGCCATTTATTTCAAGGAGTTTCGACCCTACTGCAGTTATTGTCACAAGTAGAGAGCTTTGCAGAAGCTGTCTTGTGAATGACCAATCAGAACAGGCATCGCTGAACACCACCCAAGTGACTCGGTAGCAGTGCAGTGTCTCCTCTGGTGGGGTGCCTGGTAACGACATGATATTGACCGCTCCAAGTGCATTGCCGTTGTCGCAGCTGCAAGGGGGACAACAGAGGAAGTGACAGAGAGCCAGAATGCATGGCAGGGAAACAATGCCACTTGGGTGACACGTATGTTGACACAGAAAAAAAAAGAAAGAAAAGAAAAGAAAAATCTTGTAAACAGGAGAGAGACAGACAGACAGAGACAGAGAGAGAAAGAGACATAGCAAGAATGAGAGAGAGAGAGAGAGAGAGGGGGGGGGGCAGAGACAGACAGACAGACAGAGAGAAGGGGGAAAACTGAACTTCGATTTTTCCCATTTCAGGGGCATGACTTCTCTTTAATATAGATCTAACCCAGAGTGGCCTGTACATAAGCAGAAAACCAACGACTCTCCCTACCACTCAGCGTTCCTTTCTATCTTTGGTGCATATGGAGACAAAGGTAATGGCTGAATGAAGTCCCTTTTGATCTCAGGCACATAAGGATTGTTAACATTCCTCTTGTTTCTATCCAACATCAGGAGGCCGAGGATTTTGAATACCGAAGGAAGCTGAATTAGAAACTAGATAGTTTCAACTTCGTTTCTTGTTTGGCTGGTTGCTTGTCGTTGTTGTTGTTGCAGTTGTTGTTGTTGTTGTTGTTTAATGTACTTCACCTCGAATCTTTTTCACTTAATGAATATCAATACATACGTCGAGCTACTTGATTCCTCCATTTTTGTTACCTTCCATGCGACTGGAAGGAAGACTTCTTCGTCAGTTTTGGTGGTTGTAGTCTGTTAGTTAGTTTCTAGACAACAATGAAAGTCCGTGAGCATGCGCGGGCGCTCATTTCCGATTACCCCCTTTTCTCTGATTTTGGTGTCTTGCAGATCGCATTTGTGTACGTGGTGTCGACAGCTCTGCTGGATCTGTTCCCAGCACTGAGCAGCCGACGGTACCTGACCCTGCTGGTCTTTTGTGTCGTCTGCTTCCTCCTCAGCTCAGTGTTTACCTTCAAGGTAAAATGCGCTCTTTTTCTTTCCCCCAGGTTAAGGTGAAGCGCGCCTTTTCTCACCCTGAACTGCGCGGACTAAGAGCACACACACACACACACACACACACACACACACACTGCTCAGATACACGGAAGGATGGCGCATAGGCGTAAGGCACACATGTTGTAGGTCACAGGGTGGGCGGGATATTGATTGGTTGGATTGTTTTGTCTGAAAAAGTAGTGCGTTTTTTTTTTTGCTGAACACATCAGTCGTAGGGGAAGACAGATGCATGCAAGGTTTCAAACTGGGATGACTTGCAGGAGTAAACTGAAACAAAAGCAAAAACAGATTGAACTGGTCCGCCAAAGGAAGGACCAAACAAGTTGCAAAACAAACACAACGCGTTTCGACCTTCTGGGTCTTCTTCAGGCAGAATAAACAACATTCAAAACGATGAAAGCAGGGGATGAACAGGTAGTGACAACTTGCACGCATGCAAAAAGCCATCACCAACTTTCTGAAGAGAGGTTTTTGGTATTGGTGTGGATGAGACGTTTACAAATCGCATTCGTCCTCCGTAGGGGGGGGGGGGGGGGGGGGGGGATGAAAGAATGACTGAAAAACTGACATATTAGACTGAAGGACATGGAAAACGACTAAATGTAGTGTCAGCAGGCAGCTCTTCAGTCGGCTCTACACAGACAGGCAACCCGTTTTGTAAACGAAAGCGTGGACTGTAAAGCGCTGAGAGCTTGGTCTCTAACCGAAAATAAGCGCGCTATAAATTCTTCAATAGCAATAACACATATTGAATTATTCATGTATTCAGTTGTTTATCTAAAGTCCTTAGCCATTGCGGTGTGACTTACAATGGACTACGTTTCCAAGTGGGGTCACTGCAGGCTCAATCCTTCACCCACACTTCATTTTGCACCAAGATCGAAGAGAGAAGTGACCGTTTGTTTATCCTTTGGTTCCATTGGTTTGACTGCTGTATGTCCTGCCTGAAAAAGACCCAATAGGTCGAAATGCGTGGTGTATGTTTAGTCATTTTTTTCATTTCTTCTTTCGGCGGCCCAGTCATTCCATTTCTGCTTTTATTTATAATGGAATAGTCAGTATGCAGTTACAATTTGTGAAAGACGAGAAGTGAAATTGACAATACGTCAATGTTGCATATTTATGAAACTTGACATGACACGATACGTTCTTCAAAGAAGAAGAAATGAATCTTAGGCCTGTGTCTTGTGACACTGTGTCAGAGTGATATACACATTTCAAAGAGGCCTGGACAGGATAGAAGAATGAATATTTCAAAGCTCTGTCTTCTCAGGTATGTTACACGTTAAAACACCCTCCACAATAAAACACATATTCGAGCTATACTGTTCAAAAAAAGTTAAGGACCAACATTTCACTGACTTATAAAAAAGAAAATTGGGAAGTGATCAATCTCCAAGTGTAACATGAATTTATTGAATATGTGTAAAGTGTGTAAAGACAATGACAAGTCCGAGGAATTAACAAACTGGAATCGAGCGCAGTACAAACACCCCCACCCCCAAATTTGAAAGTCACAGGAGGAGTGTTTGTTCAGTGTCATGGTTAATAACGTGTGTGTCCCCCGTTACTGGCAAGGCATTCAAGGCAGCGTTGTCGCATGGAGTTCACCAGTGTGCGCAGAAAGGCCTGGGGGACAGCAGCCCACTCCTGCTGGAGTGACTCAAACAGCTGACCCAGGTTAGCAGGAGGAGGACGACGCTGCTGCAGTCTCCGGCCCAGCTCATCCCAAAGATGTTCGATGGGGTTCAGGTCTGGGCTGTTTGCGGGCCACTGCATTCTGTTGACACCAGCAGCTTGGAGAAACGTGTTTACTGCTCTGGTGCGATGGGGCCGTGCATTGTCGTCTTGAAAGACTGCCTGAGGTCCAAGCTGTTGAAGGGCTGGCAGCACCAGGGGTTGCAAAATCTCTGTTTGGTAGCGAACACCATTCAAGTTCCCGGCCACATTGTAGAGAACCGTTCTGTAGAGTGTGCTTATGCCGCCCCAAATCATAACGGATCCCCCACCATAGCGGTTCCTTTCCAGGACAGCTTCTTCTGCAAAACGCTCCCCACGGCGTCTCCAGATCCTGTTCCGTCTATCGGTGGGATCCAGGCAGAACCGCGACTCGTCTGTAAACATCACGTTAGCCCACTGTTCTTGTGTCCATCTAACGTGCTGCGTGCACCATACTCGGCGTGCTGCTCTGTGGGCATCAGTCAAACGAGAACTTATGGCTGGTCGTCGAGCACGGAGGTTAGCGGCGTGTAGGCGGTTTCGTATGGTCTGATCACTGACAACAGTGTTGGTGGCATCTCTAAGACGACGTCTGATGTTGTTTGCACTTGCTGTTCTTTCTTGTGTGGCCTGCCTTTCAATGTATCGGTCCTCTCGTGGTGTTGTTATTCTGGGTCGACCAGAGCGTGGTCGTTCTTGAACTCTTCCTGTGTCTTTAAAGCGTTGTCTGAATCTGATAACAACAGAGTGTGATACCCCAAGTCTCCGTGCCACTTCCCGGACTGCAACTCCTTCTTGGAGCCATCCTATTGCTCTTCCTCGATCCAGCTCGTTCAGTCTTTGACGTGGAGGCATGCTGTTGCATTGCATTTTTCGCCAGTACAGTGGCTTTTAAAGACATTTGGTTGAGCATACTTTATGACCTACAGCCTGATTTAGCTCGTGCTTCACATGATTTTGATTCAGCACATGCTCCTCGGATCCCAAGCACGTCAGAAATTCACCCCAATTTGTTCCAAAAATGACAAGTCGCGACACGTGTTTTTCAAGGCGCGTGAGAAATGTGTGCCACAAAATTGCAGTTGCCGCATTCACTATCAATTTGTGCGTGTGGTTCAATTTGTTTGGACCACAAAGGCGGTACAATTGAAATTTTGTGAATTTTTAAAAGTTTTTGTGCATTCTCAATGTTGGTCCTTAACTTTTTTTGAACAGTATATTAGCACGGCACCGTGACTGCTCCAGAGGGGAACAAAATTAATGATCAACGATATTTTCTTGCTTCTTACAATATTTTCTTGCTTCTAACGATATTTTCTTGCTTCTAACGATATTTTATTGCTTCCTTTTTAGAATCTGTTTCTTTCAACCTTCAGTCGTTTCCCCCATCCCACCGCTAACCCTTCCAACACTACCGTTCTATCTCACAGATTAAATGACGATGAAATAAATCAATCCCATTTTTTTAATCATGGTAAGTACTTGACGCACGTCTGTCCAGTTCTTGTTTGATGTTTGATCTGAGACATAGTAACGTGTCTATTAACAGAGCCGTTGACTAGCCCATGGTGCACAATGCAAGAGATGTATTTTCCCAGAGTAGAGTACGCTGTGAACTGAATTCATGCGCAAAATAACTCCAAACCCTATTTCGCACAAAAGCATGTCAGACTGGGGGGGGGGGGGGGGGGGGGGGCGGGGGGGACAGGAAACAAAGTATTGCATGCCTATTTCTGCACGAAACGTTCTTTCGCAACTCCACTGACATAGCTCTGAGAGCAAGGCCTGTTCCGGAGCCAGATGAGGAAACGTCTGCTATGAACGAAAGAGTACGGTTCGCTGTAGCCGTGGCCTGGCAAACCATGGTTTGGGCTCGGCATGGTGAGTACTCCTCTCCGGGCTGGGCAGAAAAATCGCCTTCTGGTCTGCAATCATTGAGGACCATGGGCACCCGAACATGAAAGAGGCCGCCCGGATCCCCTGAAAACAGGCTTTTTTGGTGATGGGAGGGGGGGGGGGGGCAAAGAACACTGACGCCAATATTCGGCTCACGAACACCACAGAGTGGACACCAGTTTACACAGAACCAGTACCAAGTGCTGGATACCAGTTCAGCAGGAAGAAAGAAGAGGATCCAGCCTGAATTCTGGGATGAAAACCAGAACAAGATGGGATGGCCCCAGCCAGAAAACAGGCCAAGACTCCTGCCAACGTCCAGACGGCCTGCCACCAAAACTACAGACTTCGATCCGGGACACCATGTCCTCAGGCAAACAGGACGTTAAATCATCTCTTCAGCTTCAACTTCGGAAAATCAACACACATTTACACGGTTAATGTTCTGTCACATCCATTTCTCTCATGTTTGGTGCCTGAGTCTGTAGACCACGCATGTTGCACCCTAACTGTGCCAAGTATTTTGGTAGGAGTTTGTTTTTTTCCTGCTCAGAATATTAAGTGGATCTGTCTGCTTAGCAGTTGGTTTGTCAGAAGTCTGCTCTTTGCTGTAAGCGGCTGGAATCACGTAACAGCGGAGCGGCGCCGTTCATTCGCTGTGGGCTTATTTCTCCAAACATATTGCTGTGAAACAAACGAACCTGAGCTATTCTAGACACAGATTTAAAACAAACCGTTTTTTTTTTTTTGCGACATTTTGTTACGCTCAAGACAGAGAAGGCATAGTGTTGTGAGCTTGATTAAGACATGTGTCGTAACTCTTGACATGGTACTTAAGACAGCGGTATCATATTGTTAGAAGGAAGTAATCCTTGAGGGAAATTGCCGTAAAAGGAGAATAAGATTTGGGCTTACCTGCTGTAACAAGTAGGTGTCTTTTGGAGGTAATCCTATTGGAGTGTTTACTGTGATAGGGAGGTAACCTGTGGGTGAACAAACTGTGACAGGGAGGTAACTTTTGGGTGAATAAACTGTGACAGGGACGTAACCTTTGGGTGAATAAACTGTGACAGGGAGATAACCTTTGGGTTAACAAGCTGTGACAGGAAGGTAACCTGTGGGTGAACGAATTGTGGCAGGGAGATAACTGGTGGGTGAACATAATGTGACAGGGAGGTGACTTGTGGATGAATGTACTGTGACAGGGAGGTAACCTGTGAATGAACCTATTGTGACAGGGAGATAACGTGTGAGTGAACTTACTGTGATAGGGAGGTAACCTGTGGTGAACTTAGTGTGACAGGGAGGTAACCTTTGGGTGAACTTACTGTGACAGGGAGGTAACCTGTGGGTAAACTTACTGTGACAGGGAGGTAACCTGTGGGTAAACTTACTGTGACAGGGAGGTAACCGGTGGGTACCCATACCGTGACAGGGAGGTAACCTTTGAATAAACAAACTGTGACAGGGAGGTAACCTTTGAGTGAACAAACTGTGACAGGGAGATAACCTTTGGGTGAACAAACTGTGACAGGGAGATAACCTTTGGGTGAACAAACTGTGCCAGGGAGGTAACCTTTGAGTGAACAAACTGTGCCAGGGAGGTAACCTTTGAGTGAACAAACTGTGCCAGGGAGGTAACCTTTGAGTGAACAAACTGTGACGGGGAGATAACCTTTGAGTGAACAAACTGTGACAGGGAGGTAACCTTTGGGTGACCAAACTGTGACAGGGAGGTAACCTTTGGGTGACCAAACTGTGACAGGGAGATAATCTGTGGGTGAACAAACTGTGACAGGGAGGTAACTTGTGGGTGAACATACGACAGGGAGGTAACCTGTGGGTGAACAAACTGTGACAGGGAGGTAACCTGTGAATGAACTTACTGTGACAGGGAGGTAACCTGTGGTGAACTTAATGTGACAGGGAGGTAACTAGTGGGTGAACTTACTGTGACAGGGAGGTAACCTGTGGTGAACAAACTCTGACAGGGAGGTAACCTGTGGTGAACAAACTGTGACAGGGAGGTAACCTGTGGTGAACTTGCTGTGACAGGGAGGTAACTTGTGGGTGAACTTACTGTGACAGGGAGGTAACCTGTGGTGAACAAACTGTGACAAGGAGGTAACCTGTGAATGAACTTACTGTGATAGGGAGGTAACCGGGGTGAACTTACTGTGACAGGGAGGTAACCTTTGGGTGAACTTACTGTGACAGGGAGGTAACCTATGGTGAACGAACTGTGACAGGGAGGTAACCTGTGAATGAACTTATTGTGACAGGGACGTAACTGTGGTGAACATAATGTGACAGGGAGGTAACCCGTGGTGAACAAACTGTGACAGGGAGGTAACCTGTGAATGAACTTACTGTGACAAGGAGGTAACCTGTGGTGAACTTACTGTGACAGGGAGGTAACTGGTGGGTGAACTTACTGTGACAGGGAGATAACCTGTGGATGAACTTACTGTGACAAGGAGGTAACCTGTGGTGAACAAACTGTGACAGGGAGGTAACCTGTGAATTAACTTACTGTGACAGGGAGGTAACCTGTGGTGAACATAATGTGACAGGGAGGTAACTGGTGGGTGAACGTACTGTGACAAGGAGGTAACCTGTGGGGAACTTACTGTGACTGGGAGGTAACCTGTGGGTACACTTACTGTGACAGGGAGATAACCTGTGGGTAACCTTACTGTGACAGGAAGGTAACCTGTGAATGAACTTACTGTGACAGGGAGGTAACCTGTGGTGAACTTAATGTGACAGGGAGATAACCTGTGGGTAAATTTACTGTGACAGGAAGGCAACCTGTGAATGAACTTACTGTGACAGGGAGGTAACCTGTGGGTGAACTTACTGTGACAGGGAGGTAACCTGTGGATGAACTTACTGTGACAGGGAGATAACCTGTGAGTGAACTTACTGTGACAGGGAGGTAACCTGTGAATGAACCTATTGTGACAGGGAGATAACCTGTGAGTGAACTTACTGTGATAAGGAGGTAACCTGTGGTGAACTTACTGTGACAGGGAAGTAACCCGTGGGGAACTTACTGTGACAGGGAGGTAACCTGTGGGTACACTTACTGTGACAGGGAGGTAACCTGTGGGTGAATTTACTGTGACAGGGATGTAACCTGTGAATGAACTTACTGTGACAGGGAGGTAACCTGTGGGTGAACTTACTGTGACAGGGAGGTAATCTGTGGGTGAACAAACTGTGATAGGGAGGTAACCTATGGGTGAACTTACTGTGACAGGGAGGTAACCTGTGGATGAACAAACTGTGACAGGGAGGTAACCTGTGAGTGAACTTACTGTGACAGGGAGGTAACCTGTGAGTGAACTTACTGTGTCAGGGAGGTAGCCTGTGAGTGAACTTACTGTGACAGGGAGGTAACCTGTGAGTGAACTTACTGTGACAGGGAGGTAACCTGTGAGTGAACTTACTGTGACAGGGAGGTAAACTGTGAGTGAACTTACTGTGACAGGGAGGTAACCTGTGAGTGAACTTACTGTGACAGGGAGGTAACCTGTGAGTGAACTTACTGTGACAGGGAGGTAACCTGTGGGTGAACTTACTGTGACAGGGAGGTAACCTGTGAGTGAACTTACTGTGACAGGGAGGTAACTGGTGGTGACCTTACTGTGACAGGGATGTAACCTGTGGGTGAATTTACTGTGACAGGGAGGTAACCTGTGGGTGAACTTACTGTGACAGGGAGGTAACCTGTGGGTGAACTTACTGTGACAGGGAGGTAACCTGTGGGTAAACTTACTGCCACAGGGAGGTAACCTGTGGGTGAACTTACTTTGACAGGGAGGTAACCGATGGGTAGACATGCTGATCACCAATGTGGGTCCTTTCCTCCTACTCACCAACGGACTGGTGGAGGTTGTCGTTGTCGCCTGGGTTTACGGTAGGAGCACCTCACGTGCATGCACATTTGAATGGTAGACCCACACGGGTGCACATGAATATTTGCGACATTGGTGATTTTTTTTTTTCACATTAATGTCTTCGACATCGAAAATAGTTTCATGAATGTTTGTGTTATGGAAGCCTGTTTATGAATGTGCTATGGAAGATTGCTTTGTGAATGTGTCCTGAAAGATTGTGCAGAGAATGTTCGTCGTGGAAAATCGCTTTAGGAATGCCTGTGTTGAGTAAGATTGTTTAACGAATGTGTCACAGAAGATTGTTTTTATGAATGTCTTGTGTCACGGAAGACTGATTTATGAAAGTCTTTGTAATAGAAGATTATTCAATGAATGTGTCATTAGAATTTTTTTTTATAAACATGTTTCGTGGAAAATTGTTTTATGAATGTTCAAGTCGTGAAGGATTATTCATGAATGTGACATGCAAATTTGTTTACGAGTGTCTGTGCCGTTGAAGATTGTGTCATGAATGTGTGTATTAAAGAAGACTGTTTTAGTCTTTGTCGTAAAAGTTTATGAATGTCTATGTCATGGATGATTGTGTTGTGAACGTCTGTGTCCTCGAAGCTCGTTCTTTTTCACGTCTGTGTCATGAAAGATCGTTTCTGAATATCTGCGTTATCGAAGATTCTTTTGTGAATTATTGAGTCACTGAAGATTGTTTTGTGAATATCTCTGTTATCGAAGTTTGTTTTATGAATTTCCGTTGTATGGAAGATTGTTCAGTGAATGTCTGTATCATGGACGAATATCTTATGAATGCCTGTATCATGGAAGATTATTTTATAAATGGCTGTATCCTGGAAGATTATTTAATGAATGACTATATCATGGAAGATTGTTTTATGAAGGGCTATGTAATTGGAAATTGTTTTATGAACGACTGTGTCATAGAAGATTGTTCTGTGTATATCTGTGTCACGAAAGATGGTTTTATGAATGGCTGTGCTGTGGAAGATTGTTTTATGAACATCTGTGTCGTGGAAGATTGTTTCGTAAATGTTTGTGCCATGGAAGATTGTTCTAAGAATGTCTCTGTGTCACTGAAAATAGCATTTGTGTTAATGAATGCCTTTGACTTGGAAGATTCTTTTCAATCATCTTGAAAGAATGTTTATGAACATCTGTCTCATGGAAGATTGTTTTTGTCTCGACAGAAATGAGTCTTGCATGAATGTCTATGTCAGAGAAGATTATTTGTGTCTTTGACAGAGATGATTGTTGAATGAATGTCTTTTTGATGAAAATGTTTTAAAACGTCAGTGTCATGGAATATTGTTGTCTGTGACAAATGTGTTGGTGGTTTCATGAATGTATGTGTCGCGGAAACTTGTTTATGAATGTTTGTGACATAGTTGAATGCTTTTCTGTAGTGTGTGACATAGAACATTGGGTTCTATAAATGCCTGTGACATACGGGAGATGTAGACATTAGGTTCTATAAATATCTATCTATAAATATCTATGACATACGAGAGACATAGAACATTAGGTTCTATGAATGCCTGTGACATACCAGCGACTTAGAACACTAGGCTCTATGAATGCCTGTGACATACGAGAGACATAGAACACTGGGTTCTATGAATGCATGTGACATATCAACGACATAGAACACTGGGTTCTATGAATGCCTGTAACATACCAGAGACATAGAACATTAGGTTCTATGAATGCCTGTGACATACCAGCGACATAGAACACTGGGTTCTATGAATGCCTGTGACATACGCAAAACAAAGAACACTGGGTACTATGAATGTCTGTGACACGAGAGCCATAGGACATTGGTTCTAAGATTACCTGTGACATACGAGAAACATAGAACATTGGGTACTATGAATGCATGTGACATACAAGAGACAACTAGCATTGGGTTCCATGAATGCCTGTTACATACGAGATTCTTTTCTTTTCTTTGTTGTTGTTGTTGTTGTTTGTTTGTTTGTTTATTAGTGTTTGTGGTCCGGTGTTTCAGAAATGCTTTCAGAATTTGTACTCGTGCAGGTTTCTTTATCAATCAACGACTACAGGGAATGCTGCTTATGCGTGATCGTGAAGTCAATGTGTTTGGGGGTTGTGTCTGTATATGCTAAGTTTTCGCATTTGCGGTGTATCACTAGGTCCATGAAATGATTATGCTTATGTCTGCCACACACGTGTTTCAGGTATAAACAACCTGTACGAGGATCTGCTGGTAATGATCGGGAGTAAGCCTTCTCCGTATTTCGGATTTTGTTGGAAGTACATCATTCCCCTCTACATGGTGGTATGTCGGGCACTTGACACGGATGTACGAGAGAGAGAGAGAGAAGGGGGGGGGGACAGAAAGACAGAGAGAGAGAGAGAGAGCGAGAGAGAGAGAGAGAGAGAGAGAGAGAGAGAGAGAGAGAGAGAGAGAGAGAGAGAGAGATCAAAATACAGTACAAATCGGAAAGTGTTATGACAGAGAAAGGGATGCAAGAATATGTGTGTGCGCGCGTGTTTGTAGATACTCGCGTACGCGCGCGCGCGCACGCACGCACGCACGCACGCACGCACATACACACACACAAACACACACTCATCTAGAACATTGGGTACTACCGATGGTTTTTCATCGATCATGGCTCTGACAAGATTCCATAGTTCTCTTCAATCCTCTATATTGAGATTTTCAGTTTTTCTTGTCCAGTTGTTTCTTGCAGCATGGATGAATGCTTTTCTGTATCAAGCTGGGTTTTTTTTTTCTTTTTAGGCTGATTTTTTTTCTGTTGTTGTTTCTTTCTCTACTTTTTCTCACGCTGCTTTTATTTGGTCATCCATCTGCGGGAGTTCTTCAGTCCAGTAGGGCCAGTAGTTCTTCCTGGCCCCTCTTGGGATAGTTTCTGCAGCTGCTTTTAATATCGCTGCGTTGAAGGCCTCGGTCATACCGTTCACGTCTTTTCGTCGAATGCTAATATTGACTGTGTATTCGTCAGTAAGTACAGAGCAGTTTTTCCAGTAGGTCCATATTGGCAGTGGTTTGCAGTCTACAGGATGGTGGTTGAGGTTGAAAGAAAGTTTCACAGGTCTGAGGTCACTACCAGCTAACTGGTCTAACACTGTCCTTTCTACACTTGCCTGCAGGTTCTTGGTTGCAGAGGCTGAGTCGGGTTTTGTTGACGTTAGCCACCTGCGTAAGCAGAATGTTGGAGGAATCATCTGGGAGGTTTAGTAGGTGTAGTTGCTGTTCAGTCTGCTGGTCCTCTACCTCCTGTCCTCTGGAGTTCGTTTCACTGTATCCCCCAGCTGTGAGAATAGCTATTGAAGTCACCGACGATTGAGCAGTTATCCATAGCATGCAAAGAAAGCTGTTTATCTGGCGGGCAGTATACATTGTATATTCTCGTTTGCTTCTCCTGCGACGTAATATACACCCCAGTGATGTTTGCGTTTTCCTCAGTATCCACTCTAATACGCTTTGCTGGTATGTGATTCTTTACCAGGATGAGGACTCCACCTTTATGTTTCCCTTCCCTGTCAACACGACAGGTCTGGTAGCCTTTTAATCTAGCGCGAAGATTCTCAGTTAGATGTTTCTTAAAGGCAAGCTACATCAATACTCTCCCTACAGAGTCTTTCCGTAAGGGGTAGCTTCTTCTTGATGATTCCTTCTGCATTCCATTGGAGCATCCTCAACAGTTCAGGTTTCACCGCCCTTCTCCTGTCATAGCCAGTCGCATTATTCCGTGTCACCCGCCTCCTGGCTACACCACAGAACGGGGCACGGGGACCAACAGTCACATGGGGTGGGTCCCTTTGAGATACTGGCTCCGGCACTCTTCCACCCTGTGGCGGGCCTTCGAAGGATGAGCACCATCTCGAGAGTCTCTACGGCTGTCTGTCGTGGGAGTGGAGATGCGTCGTGCTGCTGTTATGCCCCTGAAGCGTCAGGACCAGCACATCCGACTTCGGCTTGTTTTGATATCAG
>CM065721.1:10659821-10672321 GCA_033310375.1 Conus canariensis | reverse complement strand
GTGTATGTGTGTGTGTGTGTGTGTGTGTGTGTGTGTGTGTGTGTGTGTGTGTGTGTGTGTGTGTGTGTGTGTCCCTGCGTGCGCGTATGCACGACATGAGATGAGCATCCCCACAAAGACCAGTTCCCACATTCATTCAACACAAGTGCAGAGACCCGTCCAGTTCACTTCCCTGGATTCAGTTCCATTCTACGTCATCAGTCCTTGGAATCCACAAAGTCAGCACAGTCCCTCACCACCACCACCACCCGACTCCCATTCTGTGTGCAGACACGGGCGGTCAGGACGCCTTCATGCAGCAGGAGGCGGTGCAGTGGGTCCTGTCCGCCACGGGCTCGGGCCCTCAACAGGGCATCCTGAAGACCCTCCTTCCCCAGCAGGACGGCAGCCCCACCGGGAACGGGCGGCCGTCCGGCGCCAGTGCTGGATCGGCTCCTACCGATCTCCCGTTCGGGGACTCCGGGGTCAGGTCACCTCCCGGCACCGGACACGAGGCTCCCTAGATAGACAGTCTGCCAGCGGTCCACTTTTTGACACCCCCTTCTCTACAGTCGTTTGTTTGGAGCTGAGGGGGTGTGGTGGGGGTGGGGGCGAGGGTGGAGGGGGGGGGGGGTTCGAGGAGGTGGAGAGGGGAGGGGGGGAAGCGCATGTAATGGATGGAAAGGGAGACGTGGGTGGGGTGGTGGGGGGATGGATGGTGGTATTGCCTGCTTTATTTCCGGGAAAACACTTTGTGCCTTTTTTTTTTATCCCTCTAGAACCTGCGTTACGGTTCAGCATTTTCATCAGAATGTTTTTTATGTTTTTTTTTCTTTTTTTAAGGATTATTGTTTCTGTACCTATTAATCTGATAACTGCAAAATATCCCTTCTACCACCCTTTTAGGAGAATATGTAAACGAAATCCGGTTTAGCAGAGAGAATGGAACTGACTGTAGTGAGACTGAACACGAGGCAAAATGCTAATGAGCACACAAAACAAGGTACTGACTGTTCGCTGACTGCGGAGTATTTTGTAAGTTTGTCTATGCCTGAGGGGGAAAAAACCATTCTAATCCAGAAATGTACGTGTTTGTTTCGTATCGTATGTTTACTAACCGCTCCTTTGCGCCTGGTTTCGGATTTAATTTATATTTTGCTTTTGTTTAGTTTGGCAGTTTTTTCAAATCGAAATGGTGAAAGGTCACTTCATTGTACATCACAAACACCTCAATCATGATCCCGCATCATCGGTCAGGCAGACCAGGTGGCATGGGTTGATTTGTATGCGTGTGCATTCCAAAGGGAGGAAACTCTTCACTCCACACCCATGAATATAACCTACAAAACAGGGTTAAATCTTTCAGTTCACACCCATAGACGTAAGATACAAGCGGTGAAACCGTTCAGTCTATACCCAAGGATATCACGTACAAAAAGGGTGAAATCGTTCAACGAAACCCCTCGATGATATACGAGAGAGATTACATCCATCAGTCCATGTCCATAGATATAGCACACAGAAAGGGTGAAATCCTTTAGTCTATACCCATAGATATAGCACACAGAAAGGGTGAAATCCGTTAGTCCATACCCATAGATATAGCACACAGAAAGGGTGAAATCCGTCAGTCCATACCTATAGATATAGCACACAGAAAGGGTGAAATCCGTCAGTCCATACCCATAGATACAGCACACAGAAAGGGTGAAATCCGTTAGTCCATGTCCATAGATACAGCACACAGAAAGGGTGAAATCCGTTAGTCCATGTCCATAGATATAGCACACAGAAAGGGTGAAATCCATTAGTCCATACCCATAGATATAGCACACAGAAAGGGTGAAATCCGTTAGTCCATGTCCATAGATATAGCACACAGAAAGGGTGAAATCCTTTAGTCCATACCCATAGATATAGCACACAGAAAGGGTGAAATCCTTTAGTCCATGTCCATAGATATAGCACACAGAAAGGGTGAAATCCGTTAGTCCATACCCATAGATATAGCACACAGAAAGGGTGAAATCCGTTAGTCCATGTCCATAGATACAGCACACAGAAAGGGTGAAATCCGTTAGTCCATACCCATAGATATAGCACACAGAAAGGGTGAAATCCGTTAGTCCATGTCCATAGATATAGCACACAGAAAGGGTGAAATCCGTTAGTCCATACCCATAGATATAGCACACAGAAAGGATGAAATCTTTTAGTCCATGTCCATAGATATAGCACACAGAAAGGGTGAAATCCTTTAGTCCATGTCCATAGATATAGCACACAGAAAGGGTGAAATCCTTTAGTCCATGTCCATAGATATAGCACACAGAAAGGGTGAAATCCGTTAGTCCATACCCATAGATATAGCACACAGAAAGGGTGAAATCCGTTAGTCCATACCCATAGATATAGCACACAGAAAGGATGAAATCCATCAGTTCATACCCATAGATACAGCATCCGAAATCGTTCAGTTCACAGCCAAAGATATAAATTTCGAGAAGGGTGAAATGTTTCAGTGCACAACCATGGTTATAACAGGGTGAAATTCTTCACCTCATAGCCACGGATACAACGGGGTGAAATGATTCTATTCATAATTATGGATGTTATGGTGGTTTCATCCTTCAATTCACGCCTAAGGATATAACATACGAAAGACTTGACATTGCCTGTGGATTGCCGGGTCGGGGCGAAGGCGGAACGGGCATCGGAATGAGCAGTGTGGATGCAGTGCAATTGAAATAGTACAGAAGATGGGGACAGCAAAAAGAAAAAAAAATCCTTCAGGCCCAGAGTGTGCTCTTTAAGCATGCCAACAAACTAACAGTATGTCCTATTATTTTGGCACTGTGATATGAGTTGTATAGTCGTATGTTCCCCTCAGTTTTGAACAATATGAAGACGACGTTCTCAGAATAGGTTTCAAATAAAGAGACGATTTAAAACGTAGAAAGAAAATTAAAAGACTGCTGAACATAGCGTGCGTGCGTGTGTGTGTGTGTGGTGTGTGTGTGTGTGTGTGTGTGTGTGTGTGTGTGTGTGTGTGTGTGTGTGTGTGTGTGACAGCTATTTTCTCTTCTCCCTTCTCTTCATATCTCCATTCTCTCTATTATAAATATTATTGTCATTATCATTATTATTCTCCTTATTATAATCATTATTATCTGTATTATTGTTATTGTTGTTCCTATTATTGCCGTCAGAGCCATGTTATTGTAGCTGTTCTCTCATTTTTCTCTTTCCTCATCTTCTGTTAGTATAGTTATCATTATCACTGTCATTACAATCATCATTATTTTTAGTATTATTATTATATGATTATACAGGTAGTGGTAGTAGTAGCAGCACCACTACCACCACCACCACCAATATTAGTAGTAGTTGTCGTTGTTAATGTTGTTGTTGTTGTTGTTGTTGTTGTTTCTTTATTTTATGGTCCTTGTTATTGTTGCTTTCAGCCGTGTTGTCTCCCTTTTGGTCTTGGTTCCACTCTTTTCTTTTAGTCGTTCACACAGACCAAGTTTTGCACCCAGTTCAAAGAGATAGATGACTGTCGTTCGTTCTTCGTTTTCATTGCCTTGAATGTTATTTGTCTTGCCCGAAGAAGACCTAATAGGTCGAAACGCATTGCTTTTTGTGTTGTAATTTGTTTGTTGTTTTGTTCAGCGGCGTAGTAATTTTTGTGTGTCAGTTTTCGCCTGCAGGCATTCTACATTGTAAGCAATCTTTCATAAACTTGTCTAACTGATTTGAGCGAAACAATGAAGTTTGGATGACATGACAATAAGCGATCTGTGTCGCTTCATGCCATGAGAGAGAGAGAGAGAGAGAGAGAGAGAGGAGAGGACAGACAGACAGACAGACAGACAGACAGACAGACAGACAGAAGACAGACAGACAGACAGACAGATAGGCAGAGATTATGATATTCTCATGATCACCGGCTGATTCTGGTTCACAAGCACACTCCTACATTGTTAAGTGTTGTTTTTTTTTTTCAGTTGGAATAGAGATGTTATTTGCCAAAAGCAAGCAGCTAGTGATAATGATGATTAATACAATACATACAAACACACGAATCATAAATGTCTGCATGAAAAGTAAACCGGATATGTCAGTGTTCCAGTTCAGAGTAAGGTGGAGGTAGATGATTGTGTGATACGCTGTATATTATACTATCTTCAGTTACAATGCTTTCATGAGAGCGTGTTGACAGCCCCATGCTCGCTACTACACTGGCTCTGTGATAATTTTAATCAATGAGATACCCTGATAGCTCGTCCATACTACTCCAAGCGCTCTGCATCAACCCAAAATGCATCCACATAATCTGCAGTAAGACACAAAACGCATCGTCGCACTGTGTCCCTGATTCCCCCAACCCTACCCCTCATCCACACCCCACCCAGTTCCCTTCGACGCCTGCCCTTCTTTATGAATTGCCCCCCCCCCCCCCCCCCGCCCCTTTCCCTAGTCCACTGTCACCCCGTCTGCCCTGTCCCCCATTCATCCCTACACACACGCAAGCGCGCACGATTGCACAGACGTTTTAACTAGGTCAATTAAAAAAAAAAAAAAACAACATAAGAGAAGGATCGAAGAAATAGAGGCTTAGAAGACGACTGACCCTAACAGAAGGTTCGAAGGTCGAAGAACTTGTGAATGAGGCGTAGAAGACGACTGACCCGTGCAGGTCAGACTTCAAGAGGGTTGGCGTTGAAGTCAAGGGTGCACACACATGGGCATGAGACGATGGTGACAGGGCAGGGCAGGGGAGGAGGGGAGAGAGAAAGGAATGGAAGTGGAAAATGGTTTGGTCAGTTTTAGGCCACAGCTCCGTCTGAAGGGAGATCCATACAAAATGACATATCAACACAGAAAGAAAATTAGGTACGTTAAGATATTGGTAACAGATTTCAACATCTTTTTACTGTAGCGTTCAACTAACATATTCTTCAATGTTAGCATTTGCATCCTTTACCTGTAACTGCATGAGAGAGAGAGAGAGAGAGAGAGAGAGAGAGAGAGAGAGAGAGAGGAGAGAGAGAAAGAGAGAGACAGAGAGAGAGAGAGAGAGAGAGAGAGAGAGAGAGTCGACTGATGTTTAAGTATTTGGGCTTCCACCAAGCTTTGGAAATCTTGTTGGAAGATCCCCTGTGAGTATCAGTCGGCTCAGTTGGAAATGTAGTATGGATCCCATCATCTCTTTTAAAATCAGGTTTCTTTCCAAAGAACCTTCATGATGTAAGTAAATGCATCGGCATGACTTTCTGATATATGGAAGCATGACCACAGCCAAGAAGAGCTGGAGCTTTGTGGACCAGACTTGTATTAAAGACATCATTGCTCTTCACTGCCTACCAGCCGTAGGTCGGATGGTAAGGCCTGTTACTGTGGTGCAGTTTGCTCGTAGAGATTTTTCTAATCGCTTTCCGCATGACATTTTTCACTATTGCTGTCTGTGAAATCATAAATGCACGGTGTCATTGCATCACCATGCATGAGTAACTCTGTATCCAGAACCATTTCGCAGTGTGGTGCGTGAATATCAGTCTTTTCTTTAAGTCATTTGACGTTATTCTCGAGTGATGTCATAACGGTAGGAACCTTTCCACTGGGCATCTGAAGTCACACTTGACTTTTCGTCATGCTGGCGTCAGAGTAAATGTTTCCTTCGATCCTCTGACGTCACAACGGAGTTTCACATCCTATCTACGCCATGTCAGTGTCAGTCGTTCCACATGTCTGTGACGTCTGTTTATCCTACACGTCAAGCTGACGTCATAACAGCAGGGAGGTGACGCGTAGCGGTGCTTTCTCCCACATCTGTCTTCTGATGGCCTGTTTGTAGACATCCCAGTTCACCCTGGTCACCAGGTCCTCCTGCAGTTTGGCTTCACTCGGGTAGGGCGACACCTGGCGGACAGAGAGAACAGACGATCATGACGAGGCATACACTTACCACTGACGGTCTTTCCCTAGTAATCTGACAGTCCTTGGGCATCACCAGACACCATGGGTTTCTGGGAACTGTGTGGCTTTGCCTTCAGTTCTTGTGCGCTAAGTCTTTGTACATCAGTCACAGCCTTTTTGTCTTCACCACAGAACTTTCCCTGCTCGGGTCCAAAAGCATAGGCTCCAAAGTTTCCTTCTACATTGATCATTTTTTAAAATTATTTCTTGCTTCGTATTTCCTCATGACAGCATCTCTCTGTTTCTATCCGTCTCTGGCTGCCTTGGGAGATGAGGGATTGGGGGAGTGAGTGAGTGAGTGAGTTCATTAATTTAGAGTCTGTTCACACTTTGTGATATTAGACTTATTAAACAAAATTTTAAAAAAGGAAAAAAGGGGAAGGGGAGCGTTTATAAAAATCTATTAATTTGATGCATGGAAAGCACTTTTGCTATTTGCACGATATCTGGTTTGTGGGTTATTGCTTTGATAGAATCGTGTATAGTCACATCCACGTTCAATTCTTTATATAATGAAGTTAATATTGAACAATGAAAAAGAATATGGTCCATGTCATGTGATGTAGCCTCACATGGCGACATGTGACGTTCCGTCGCGTACGCCCTTATTTGTTATAAAGCATTTCCCTAGGTAGGGAAGAGGAAAGGTAAAAGAAAAGATAATTTGCATGGCCTGACCAGTGTGATCGGTGTCGCTGGTGGCTATGAAAACAGTTCAATAAAATAGATGTAGGGTGATTATTGGTTGAATGGACGGACGTTGTCCATTGGTCAAGTAACCAAGGGCTGGTAATGCGTAGAGTTAGATGAGTAATCACTGAGTAATCACTCAGGAAGAGCGCAGGAAGGAAAAAGAAAGTATAGGAAGGAGATGGCTTGGGGACACTGACAAGACAGGTTGTTTGAAGAACGAGTTCCACCTGTATTCTACCATTACCAGCCCTTCCCGGTCCTGTGGCAGCACCAGTCAGGCGACTAAGGCAGTCGCTTAAGTATTTGGGCGACAGTGCTGCGGCAGCACCTAATTGTCTCCAGAGTTGGGGAATCGAGCTGGAGAAGACAACGACTGCGCCAGTCGTGAGAAAACTTAAAGCGTTTGTCATGTTGACCCACAATGATTTTTAATTGTCCCCCTGGGTCGGAACTCAGATGATACTCCTATATTTTAAGCCATCTTTTGATTCTTTTTTTTGAAAATGTATATAATGTTTCTCCAGTGAGGAGGAGAAACCGTTGAAAGAAGTTTTTGTGAAATAGTATATAAAATGAGATTAAATTTGGTCCCAGCTAGTGGATCTGTGGAATGTTTGTACCTCCACTGGAGTGGAGGAACAGAAGTTGTAAATTGGAAAACAAACGTGTTGTCATTATTTGAAAAACTGATTATCGCTTAGTAAATTATTCCCCGGAGAGGAGGGGGAGAAGAAGAGTATAGTAGTGCGCCTTCTGGTTGTTTGGAGAGATTGCGTGTGCACGGAGTGAATGCTGAGCTGAGTGCGGGCATGCATTTATGCTCAGTGTGACAGTGGTGACCCCGACTAGGACTAAGGACTAGGGTTTTTTTTTATACCCCCTCCAAGGAAAAAAAAAGATTTCTATTTGTGCTCTTTGTAACCCCTCCAAAGAAGGATTAAGATTTCCCCTTAAAAAAACAAATTAAGATTTCATTGGGCAAAAACAAAAGTTTTGTATTATTGATTGTTTGATTACTGTTTGCAGTTTTATTTTTCATTTGTTTCTGTATGTGAGTTTTCGAGTGTTTGAGATTTCTTTTGGTTCCTCTACCTGTTAGGGTTATTTTTTTTTTTTTTGGTAGGATTTCTTTTTGACCCTTTTCACCCCTCAGGACCGATAGCCTCAACCTCCTCTTGCTCGTACCTGGCAGCAAGGGGGCAGGGAGTTGAGGAGTCGCTGTCCTTCCCCTAGATTAGATTTTGTTTTGTCCCCTTCCCCAGGACTGATAGCCCCAACCTCTTCCTGCTCTGTTTTAGCAGGGGGGCATGGCTTTGGGGAGTCACTAGTCCCTCCCTCTCTCATTACTATCTAATTCTTTATCTTTCCTCGTTTCATTTGGATTTTTCCCCTTTCCCCTTTGAGTGTGGGATCGACTTCACCTCCGTCACTCAACTGTAGGTGGTGGAGTGGATTACCGCTCAGCCCGAATAAACATTTGTTTTCTTGATTATCTTTTGGGTTGTTTTTTTGTGTGTGTGTGTTTTTCTGATTGTATATTTATTAGATTAATTGTTTATTGCATTGAGTTGTTAGTATATTGTGTGTATTATTATTTGAATACTTCCCCGTCTCCAGCTTTACGGGAGACAGTTGCCATTAGGGTGCTGTCTGAGGGCTTCTTTCGCTTTTTCTGATTTCCCCTATCTATACCGGACCTGTCTATTCTTTCATTTCCTTTTCACCCCCTTTATAAAAAAAATCTCCAAACCTCTTCAATAGGCGCCTATCTAGTTTTTTTT
Source organism: Conus canariensis (assembly GCA_033310375.1). Taxonomy (NCBI): domain Eukaryota; kingdom Metazoa; phylum Mollusca; class Gastropoda; order Neogastropoda; family Conidae; genus Conus; species Conus canariensis. The sequence goes on along the minus strand of CM065721.1, from coordinate 10,663,889 downwards.
TTTTTCATCATTGTCATCTTTTAGGTAGGATTTCCGTTAGTGTACGTTTTCTCCCCCTCTTTTTAATTGTTCGTTGATTCATTTGTTTTGTAACTTTGTATTCACTTATTGTTTAAGGCGATTCATTTGTTTTGTGAACTCATCTATTGTGTTTTACCAAGAAACTAAGTAAGAAAGTAACAAGTACAATAAGAACAGTTAAGAACATAAACAGTATAAAGAATTTATTTCCGGGGAAAAAATTTATATTTTCTCTGTTTTCTTTTCATTCGGAAAAAAAGAGTTATTAGTACTGCATTTCATTTTCTTAGCTGTCTTTTTCCCTTTCGGAAAGAATATTGGTGAAAATCTCTTTTGGAAAGATCACATTGTCAATTCTTATTAATGCTTCTCTTTTGTAAGCCTTTATTATTTTTCTGTTCATACCGGCATTTAAATTCTTTATTTGTACATACTGTAACAAAGTTGGGGGTTTTTTTTGGAAACGTGTATAACATCACATATCGCCTTATTTTAATCATATTTAGTCATTGTTTCTTGTTTGTTTGTGGTAACTATTCATGATGGAAAATTTTTATGAATATGTACGACAGGCCGAGCGTTTAGGCTTTGAAGGTGATAAATTAGCAAACTATGTCCAACAATGTATGGATAGGGCAGACAGAGAGAGAGAGACAGGAAAAACAGAAACAACTAGAAGAAAAAGATAAAGAACGACAAGAAAAAGATAAAGAACGAAAAGAAAATCTAAAAAGATTAGAGTTTGAAGAAAAAAAACTACAGAAAGAGATGGAAGAAAATGCAAAAAGATTAGAGTTTGAGGAAAAAAAACTACAGAAAGAGGATATGGATAAGGAACGGCAATTTAAACTGAGACAACTTGAATTAGAGACTGATGCGGAAATTAAAATTACAGGCATCGAGAGAGCCTCCATCACCTCCATCGGTCGGTTCCGCGAGTTCATTTCATCCGAAGTCAACATACATTCCGAAGTTGCCGCCGTTCGAAGAAAAAACCGACGACATTGACAGTTTTCTTTTTCGGTTCGAGAACCACGCTACTTCTTGTGGTTGGCCGAAGGAGAAATGGACGTTGTTTATCGCGTCGGTGTTTAAGGGCAGTGCTTTGGCACTATACCACACACTCGCGGCAAAGGAAGGGTTGACTTGGGACCAATTAAAAGAAGAACTCTTAAAGAAGTTTCAGTGTTCAGCTGACCGTTTTCGTGAGCGTTTCCGATCTATTCGTCCTGACAAGCGAGAATCATTTCCGTCTTTTTTGATAAGAATAAGTCGCTGTTTAGACAGGTGGATAGAGCTAACAAAGACGAGTAAGACTTTCGAATCACTACGAGATTTGCTTCTTCGAGAGCAACTTTTTCAAAGCGTCAGCAAAGATTTGGCCACTTTTCTTAAGGAAAGACCGTTCGATAGCGTTGACGAAATGTGTCTGATGGCGGATCAGTACTGTATTGCTCATCCGGATAAAGGTGTTGCCCGCAAGGAAAATTCGTCCCTTTTCGAGTCTCACGCAGCATTTCAGATGCATTCTGGACAAGGAAACGATAGAAGAGGAAATCGCGCTTCATTCCAAGGTCCGCACTCTTACACGTCTTTTGGCAACAGACAACGACCTTTCCGTGGTCAAGGCCATGTCGGTTCTGGCGATTTCCGTCAGTGCCAATACTCACCACCAGAAAGACCTTTTCCTTTCCGAGGGCGTGGTGAACAACAACCGCGCAGACCCTTTGGTCCAGTGCGTGGACAAGGTCGAGGTTCACAAACGAGTAACCAGTTGTCCGCCGACAAAACCATGCGTGTTGTCATTGTTTGAAAAACTGATTATCGTTTAGTAAATTATTCCCTGGAGAGGAGGGGGAGAAGAAGAGTATTGTAGTGCGCCTTCTGGTTGTTTGGAGAGATTGCGTGTGCACGGAGTGAATGCTGAGCTGAGTGCGGGCATGAATTTGTGCTCAGTGTGACAGTCCACTGATAGAAGATTTGAACAATCACATGCTACACTTTGGGAAAACTTGGTTTTCCACGAATTGAGACGAAGCTTGTATATTAAAGATGACAAATATCGTGGACATGATAAGATTTCATACTTCTCTGGAAGGTGTTCACTGTTCACGCATTTTTCTAATAGCGAATTAATTTCTTGAACGTCAAGTTTTACATTACTCTCAGGTGTTTTTCTTAACGCACCATCTCTAGCTAATTTATCTGCTGTTTCATTACCGGATATGCCACAGTGTGATGGAATCCAGCAAAAAGATACCCCAATTCCTTTCAACATAATAACATGTATGTAATGTCTTATTTCAAAAAGTAAATCTTGTCTTATGTTTGATTCCCAGTTTTGCAAGCTATATGGAACTGACTTGGAATCAACGCAAAAAAAGTATATTATAGACAGCAGTGTTATCGTCACACATAAAAATCAACGCCATAAGAACAGCATACAGTTCTGCCGTAAATATGGAGAACCCTTTCCCTAGAGAAAAGGATCTACGAAACTTCAGCAATGGAATCACAGGGGGAAGAGTGGGGGGGGGGGGGGGGGGTGAGTGTGGCTCTCCCCACGGTGCTCAGAAAACCACAAACTAATAGGTGTGGTCAAAATGCCATAAAATTACAGGTGTGTCTCCGTTAAATCCTATGTATGAACTAACACACTCAGGTCCAGTCTGCTGACGAGTTTCCACCAGGAGACGACAGTGGACTCCACATAGGCGTCACCACACGTTCTTTTCGTTCGTTCGATGGCCCCCCATACGCTCTCAATGGAGGGAGTCATATTGAACCTTCCTTTCCCATACTCATTCCCATTCACCCCCAGACACACACGTCCCCCAGTGTCCCTTGCCCTGCCTCAGACCTCTAAAGCCCTGGTGTAAATAGATACACAGACATACAGAAAATAGACGGGCAGACAGAGAGAGAGATGGATAGATAGATAGACAGATGGATAGATAGATAGATAGACAGATAGATAGATAGACAGACAGATATAGATACATTTGTTTACACACACACACACACACACACACACACACACACACCACACACACACACACACACCACAAGCAACACACACACACACTACAAACGACACACACACACACACACACACACACACACCACACACACACACACACCACAAACAACACACACGCGCGCACACACACACACACACACACACACACACACACACACACACACACACACACACACACACAGTGGGCCACTGACCTCAATCTTGAGTCTCTGGGAGAGGTGCAGGGGGCAGTGGTCCAGGTAGAACTTGCGGTCAATCAGCAGACACTCCGCCCCGTTGCTGACCAGACACAGCCCCGGCTGCTCCGGAAAGACCAGGGGGGCCAGACCCTGTCACCACCACCAACAGGTCAATGCCAACGGCTCTCCCCACCAATTGCAAGAAACCAGAGCAAGCACAGAATAACACGACGACGCGTTTTGACCTACCGGGTCTTTTTTGTTCAGGCAGGACACCTGACATTCACAACGATGAAAACAAAGGATGGACACAGTCACCTATCTGTTCGTCTGGGAGCAAACTTTGGTCTCAGGTGAACGACTCAAATTACGGAATGCAACTGAGGTCAAAGTTAAGAAAATACAGGTTACAATACTGCTACTACTAATGATAATAACAATAGTAAAATTAGGATCGTGATCATGATACATTCATACGATAATGATATTAACATTAAAGATGATACATATTAAAGTAACGATAAAGGTAGTAATAGGAATACAGGAAGGAGACCAATGAGCAGTTTTGCTCTTTTTTCTGTTTCCGCCTGCAGTCACTCCACTTTGAAGCCAATGGCAAGAAAGTTTACAGAATTCCGACGAATCACTTAGCGTGACATAACTTCTCTTAGGAAAGAGACAAGGGGTGGAAAGTAAACGAGACGGAGTTTAAACTATCTAGTTTCTAATTCAGCACCTTTCCGTCCAAAATCAACTTCATCCTCGACACGAACAACATAAATGATGTCTTAAAAGGACGAGAGGTCCAATTTTTTCTTTCTTTTTTTT
>CM065721.1:10632321-10654821 GCA_033310375.1 Conus canariensis | reverse complement strand
GAAAGTATCACTAGAGTTTTATAGTGACGTAGTGTTACTTACGTTTTACATTGACAAAGCATTAATCGAGTATTACACGCAATAAGTATTTCTGAAATTTTACACAGACGAAGAGTTGATGGAGATTTACAAGGACGAAAATAATCACCCGACATTTACAGTGACGAATTATCACTAGAAATTTACAGTACCACAGTAGACTGGCAATGATGCAGTATCACTGGTGATTTACAGGGTCAAAGCAGGCTATTAATAGAATTTCACAGTGACTGGAGGTATTACAGCGGCGTCATATCATTGGGGTTTTACACTGAAGTCTTACTGGAGTTTAACGAAGAAGTGTCACTGGAGATTAACTGTGATAAAGTATCACTAGAATTCTACAGTGACGATGTATTACTGGAGTTTTACAATAACAAGGTAATACTGAAATTCAGCAGTGACGATGTGCAAGTGGAGATTTACAGTGACGTAAAGAGAGTTTACAATGATGATGTATTACTAGAGATCACATTAACAAAGTATTACTAAAGTTTACATTGACAAAATATCTCTAGACTTATACTGACGAAGTATTAGTAGAGGTTTCGTTGACGAACTGTTACTTGGGTTTACAGAGACACAAAATTTTCACTTGAGTTTTGCAGTGACGAAGAATTTGTGAATTCCTGCGGTAACAAAATACCGCTGGAGTTACAATGTAGAAGTAATACTGGAAGTTCATAGTTAAGAAAGTTTTGGGTCTATTGAAATTTTAGAAGCCAAGTTTCTCTGAAGTTTCAGAAACGAAGTATAACTGCTGTTTCGCAGAGGAGTGGTAGCATTGGAGTTTTACAGTGACGAAGGACTAGATCGGGTTGGAAAAAAAGCAATATTGAAAGAAGTGAGGCAGCCAAGGGGAGGGTTAGGGAGATGAAACACAACACACACACACACACACACACACACACACACACACACACCACACACACACACCGCACGCACACACAAACGCACACACACACACACATTCTCTCTCTCTCTCTCTCTCTCTCTCTCTCTCTCTCTCTCTCTCTCTCTCTCTCTTATTGACACACACGCGCGCACGCACGCTCAACACACACATGAATTGTTCATGGGTCACTCTCACTCACACACACACACACACACACACACACACACACACACACACACACACACACACACACACACACGCACGCACGCACGCCACACACGCACACTCATACAAGCATTAACAGATCCGAACTCAAGTCCCTCACCTTAGGCAGCAGCCCAAAGGCACTGAAGCCAGAGGTGGGGGATGTGGCTGACCACGCCTTACGTGGAGACACTGGGCCCCGCGGGCCATGGCAATGGTCACACGTCTGGGGTCGAACGTTCAGAACCACCGTCTTCTGTTTCTGCTTCACTCCGCTTCCCTTCTCCCCGTCTCCTGCCTCATCTCCTTCTTCTTCCTCTCTTTCTTCTTCTTCTCTTCTTCTTCTTCTTCTTCTTCTTCTTCTTCTTCTTCTTCTTCTTCTTCCTCGTCCCCATCGTTGTCGTCGCAGTAGGTTTCAGTGTCATTCTCGCCTAGAAATGCAGAAACGCAACAATGAAGGAATTTAGCTCTAAGGCCTGTTATGGCTCTGCCGCGAAGATCTGTCTTTATCCGAGAATAGGAATTGAAAACGCTAGAATGTGTGTGTGTGTGTGTGTGTGTGTGTGTGTGTGTGTGTGTGTGTGTGTGTGTGTGTGTGTGTGTGTGTGTGCGCGCGCGCGCGCGCGTGCGTGTTTGTGAACGTAGAGAGGAGGCAAGGTTTTTGTTTGTTTGCTTGTTGGTTTTTTTGTTTTTTGTCATTTTATTTGTTTTTAAACCAAATCATCTCCATGTCCAAATTACACAAGAGGGCCCTTTTAATGATCATGGATACGCAATACAATCTCGCCAAATCCTCCCCTCCCCTTCTTCCTTCCCTTTCCCCATCTTCTCCCATACAAACAGGTATCATATAAGACGACAACCAGTCACCCTTCCTCCGTACACCCCCCCCCCCTCCCCCCACCCCCCCTCCCCACCCACACTAAAGAAAAAAGTCACATAACATTAGAAATTTATGGGAGGAAAAACGTCACATGATGTAACAATAAATACCTATGAATCACTGACATACAGATGTTCAAATCTAAAGAGCACGATTAGAAATATTAAAGGTATTCCAATAGCCTGTGGCGGCCGTAGGGTAGTTGTTGTTGTTGTTGTCGTACCCTGGCTAAAAGACTCCAGGGATCATCCGAACAGCCGAAGTACTTGAACACTATGGTACAAATGCATCAGCTAGGGATGAGAACATTACGTGTGTGACCGTTTTTGATTACCCTGCCACGTGGGCAGCCACACTCCGACTTCGAGGGATTTTGGAGACTGAGAATGTTATGCTAGGAGCTTGTCACGACTGAAGACAATCCCCGCATAACTATGCAGAGCATAACAACATTTTGATGTAGCCTTGGTGTTCTAGCCTATGTCAATTGGCCTGACACAGCCTTAAGCCAAGGCGGGGTAGGGGCAGCGAACTGTCACAGTTTCACTGTGCACCGGGTATGGCATGATGGAAGGCAGAGCTCATCGCTTCCGCTGCCTTAAGTTACCCCGAACTGAATCAGGTACCCATTTACAGCCGGGTGGACGAAGCAAGAATTTTCAAGCCGTAAAAAATCCGCTCTGGTTTGAACTCACAACTCCATCAGTCAGCAGGTACTCGCTCTAATCATTTCACCACGGGACCCCTCTTGAGCAAGAACAATAACCCTATCAAAAAGAAAGACAACCCAGTCTTCGGCACACTGCAAAATTACCAACGATGTGTGTCGACACAACTGATGATCTCTTCACTCACCGTCCTCCGCCTCTTCCTCCTCCTCTTCCTCGATCTCCTCCTCAAACCCATCCTCCTCCTCCTCAACTTCTTCCTCCTCCTCCACCTCCTCCTCCTCCACCTCCTCCCCTTCCTCTCCCTGGCTGAAGTCCGGCAGTTGCAGGGGAGGGGGGAGGGTGATGGAGCGGCGGTCACCAGCGGGCGTAGTCCTGCGTGGAGAGAAGAGTGAAGGCGGTGAGGCGGTGGCTGGCGGACTGCCTGTCCGGGAGGACACGGTGGGTCTGGAGGGACCAGCTTCTTCAGCACCGTCACCGACCCCGCACCGGTCATCCTCATCATCATCATCATCATCAGGTCATCATCATCATCGTTGTGTTAATCATCGTCATTGTCGTCGTTGTCATCATCATCATCTCCATCATCATCATCATCATCATCATCATCATCATCATCATCGTTGTCGTCGTCGTCATCGTCATCATCATTATCATTATCGTGACCTATAGTCGTGTCGTTGTCGTCGTCGTCATTATCATCGTCGACGTAGTCGTCGTTACCATTATCATCATGGTGGTCATCGTCATCATATCATCATCATCATTACCATCATCATCACGATTCTTTCTTTCGTCGCTCACTCACAAGACTCCTATGCGTTACCATTGTTGAGACATTTGCCTGTGCGACAGTTTTAAATCCCACTTTTATGGTGGTCACATCCGTCTTTCGGGTGGGGGGTGGGGTTGGGCGGTGGGCATGTAAATCCTGACATCAGTGTGATATGTTTTATTTTCCTGTCATCTATCCCACCAGCACACGATGACCTACTTTTCTCTAAAAGATAGAATGGGATCTTAACCCATATACAAGATTTTTTTTAACATATATTCGTTCACTCAAGGGACATCACTTTAGATTCTCAGAAAGAGACTAGGATCCGCATACATGTCAACACCGAAGAGGTACTCTCTTCCAGCCTGGATGTCTGGAATGCAAATCGAACCCTGGACCTTGCCCGTCAGGTCGACCAGGCCCCCGTGATGACGATGATGATAATGATATGATGCGATGATGATGATGATGATGATGATGACGACGACGACGACGACGACGACGACGACGACGACGACGACGACGATGATGATGATGATGATGATATGATGACGACGACACGACGATGATGATGATGATGATGATGATGATGATATGATGACGATGATAATGATGATGATGATGATGATATGATGACGACGACGACGACGACGACGATGATGATGATGATATGATGATGATGATGATGATGATGATGATGATATGATACGATGATGATAATGATATGATGACGATGATGATGATGATGCTGATGATGATGATGATGACGACGACGACGACGATGATGATGATGATGATGATGATGATGATGACGACGACGAAGGTGATGATGACAGGTGGTGGTACTGCCCTACCCTGTGGACACAGGGACTGGAGTGGACGAGCTCCTTCAGCTCAGTCAAATCAAACGTTTAAAGCCCGATGTAGCACAAGGAAATACAGAGGAAAAAAAAAAAAAACAGAAGAAAATTGTCTCCAGACGCCTGCACTTACATAGCCAGAAAAGTTCACACACACACACACACACACAACACACACACACACACACACACACACACACACACCAAGTGTACGTACGGACCAGACCACTTGAAACAAACACAACAAAAATCAAGAGGAAGGTCTTACCACCACCTTACAAATACCAAAATGGCCACCTCTTTTCGAGGACACACTCCGTGTGTTGGTCACGTGGCGTCTGTAACGGTCTGTTTCTATCGTGTTGTGCATGGCGTCTTGTAACGGTCTGTTTTCTATCGTGTTGTGCATGGCGTCTTGTAACGTTCTGTTTTCTATCGTGTTGTGATATGATGTGTCGTATTGTATGATATCTTGTAATGTTTTGTTTCATATTAAAATTGTGACACATTGTGTCGTATCACTTGGTGTCTTGGGTCGTTCTGTTTTATACTATATTGTGGTATACTGTGTTGTATCACATGGTCTTGTATACTGTGTTGTATCACATGTGTCTTGTATACTGTGTTGTATCACATGGTGTCTTGTATACTGTGTTGTATCACATGGTGTCTTGTATACTGTGTTGTATCACATGGTGTCTTGTATACTGTGTTGTATCACGTGGTGTCTTGTATACTGTGTTGTATCACATGGTGTCTTGTATACTGTGTTGTATCACATGGTGTCTTGGGTCGTTCTGTTATATACTGTATTGTGACATACTGTGTTGTATCACAAATATGGTGTCTTGTAACGTTCTGTTTTTTTATCGTGTTGTAGCATATTGTGTTGTAGCACATGGCGTCATCTAACGTTCTGTTTTATACTGTATTGTGACATACTGTGTTGTATCACTTGGTGTTTGGGGTCGTTTTGTTTTGTGTTTTAATTTTTTTACATACCGTACAGTACAGTATCCTGTTGTGTCTCGTATCGTTTTGTGTTGTTCGGGCCATATTGTACCGCCTTAGATGGCGCCTTGTACCGTTCTGTTTTGTGTTTCTCTTGTGACATACGGTATTGTATCCTGTTGCGTCTCGTCACATTTTGTGTTGAATCGCGCCAGGGCCTCGTATCGTTCCGTTTTGTGTTTCATTATATCATGTTGACCACGTAAGTGAGAAAGTGGTTGCATGCAGTGATTGAGGCTAGGAAGCGAGGCGTTGTTATGGACGCAGTATGCATCTAGTCGTGCTGTTCGCACGTGCATTCTTTCGTCATTGCCGTTGTTACTGTTTTCTTTATCTCTTTAATGTTCTCGCATGAAAATCAAAGATACTTCCATATAACAAATTAAACAATGTTGACTTAGAGAAACAAAATACGAGCAGTGGAACAGGCTGAGAGACGGAGAGGAAAGAAAAAAAAAAGGGGGGGGGGGGGGGCGGGGGGAGCATGAAGAGAAGAGAAGAAAGAAAAAGGGGGGGGGGGGGTTGAAAAAGGGTGATTTCTGACCGATTTCACGACGACCAGCCAGTTGTTGTGGTTGCTGTTCCTCATGATCACCCCGTTACGTCTGCAACACAGCAATCACCATGGTTACTGTGGTGATGGTGACCAATCACAAGGAAGATTACAGACTTCAGCCAATCGCGAACCCGGATACACATTCACATGTAAATACAAATACAAAATTCAGCCAATCGCGAACGCCCCATACGCATACACATGTAAATACAAATACACTTCTTTAAAAATAAATAAATAAATAAATAAATCTGGAGAGAAAAAAACTCCCATCTAAATTCATTTCCGTATAAATCCCCTGCATCTTTAATACAATAATACAACCCAGCTGAATGTCTTTCTGGATTAGAGATCGGAGAGGAAAATATTTTCTGACTGGCTGCCGCTAACACATTTCCCAGGCTTCACATCAATACTAACCGTCCTCTCATTGGTGCTGTGATGTGTGCTGCGTGTATGTGCTCCTCTCTGTCCTGATACGTAACAGACGGACGGCCGTTATTGGTCGCAAATTTGGCAGGGTCCTTCGTAGTGTTTACGTATATTTTGCGTGCCCTCGTCAAGCACCATTGGTTGGTTGGTGGTGGTGGTGGTGGTGGTGCCCGCGCATGTGTATGTGTGTGTTCAACAAGGGCCTCCTATTGAAAACCTTGTTAGATAACTTTCTTTGTTAGTGTTTCTGGACCAGTACGTTTATTGTGTATTGCACTGGGACGACTTTTCCATATTATTGCTTTTCGATCGATTACAGCATTCGCTTGTCTGATTTTGCTGGTTGGCTGATTGGATTTTACTTCCTTTTTGTGTCGTTTTTGTTTTGCCTGTTTGCTTGTGTGTGTGTGTGTGTGTGTGTGTGTGTGTGTGTGTGTGTGTGTGTGTTGTGTGTGTGTGTGTGTGTGTGTGTGTGTGTGTGTGTGTGTGTTGTGTGTGTGTGTGTGTGTGTGTGTGTGTGTGTGTGTGTGTGTGTGTGTGTTGTGTTGTGTGTGTGTGTGTGTTGTGTTGTGTGTGTGTGTGTGTGTGTGTGTGTGTGTGTGTGTGTGTGTGTGTGTGTGTGTGTGTGTGTGTGTGTGTGTGTGTGTGTGTGTGTTGTGTGTGTGTGTGTGTGTGTGTGTGTGTGTGTGTGTGTTGTGTGTGTGTGTGTGTGTGTGTGTGTGTGTGTGTGTGTGTGTGTGTGTGTGTGTGTTCCTTTTGCTTTCACCTGACAAATTACTCAGGTAGGAGAAGTCAAGAAACAGCGGTGTAGTCTGAAGGGAACCCAGAATTCGAATGGCTGTTGAACTTCGTTGAACTGAACTCCTCTCTCTCTCTCTCTCTCTCTCTCTCTCTCTCTCTCTCTCTCTCTCTCTCCCACCCCACCCCTACTCTCTCTCTGTCTCTCTCTCCCCACCCCACCCCACCCTCTCTCTCTCTCTCTCTCTAATCCCTTGCCCCCCCTCTCTCTCTCTCTCTCCCACGCCACCCCCTCCCTCTCTCTCTCTCTCTCTCTCTCTCTCTCTCTCGGGCTTCCCTTGCTTGGCTACCAGCAAGAAGCATTTTAACAGAGGTCTGACTAATTTTTTTTTCTTTTCGCAAGAAACTAAGTGACAATGCCAGTCGCAGGACTCCCAGCCTCTTTTGAATCTGTGTTGAACACTCACTTACATGAACTGTCGCCTTCCTCTTATAAAACTGAAGGTAGAGGAGCGAAAAATGTCGTGGTTTTGCCTTTGAAACAGCCGCCAACTCCACCCACTGCCGTACACACTCGCCAAGACAACACTGTCGTCTTTCGTCGTAAATGTCCGTCACAATTTTCCAGGACTAGGAGACGGGCCGAGGTCCACAGAACAATAACACAACAGAAGGCAAGTTCTTCCTCATCTCCCTCTGGCTTGTTTCTCCTTACTGCCCCGAGTTTGTTTTACAACACGGGAAATGACATTGTGTCGGACCTATTTCACGACGACAGTTCTGCCTGTGTAGACAGTTGTGTCCACACGAGACAAGTCTAAATCAGCAGCACTGCTGTACTTCACCTGCCGCAGCAAGTGACACTTACCGTCACTTAATGACAATGAACAGTCAGAATTTTTTTTTTCAGAATTAGAGGACTATGACACTAACGTGGAGATACTTGGCAGCGATCCACAGTCCGTTACACTACAAGAGATTGCGGAAAAGAGCAAGGACACGTGCCACATCGCAACGGATGTCTGTGAGTCAGCTGACACAACACAAGTTAACGTATCTGACCTGTACAATGCTATTACAAAGTGTTTTGACGATACATCAAAGCGTATGGACAGCCTTATCAATACCATCAGACGAGAGAGAGAAAAAAAGTGTGACAGTAGTGCTGGTTACGATCGAAATCTTGGTTTAGAAGCCACCTGAAAGCTACGAAGTTACTTATATGACGTCAGTGCTGGCTTTAAAAGAAATCCTGCTTTAAAGATGTGACTTAATAAAATTCGTCATTTAAGCTTGTGATCATAGCTCTGGTGGTAAAGGAAATTTTGATCTAGAAGTGATCTATACATTGTACAGACTATTATTATTCAAAATTGTTTTATTCACTGTGCAAAATCTCGTGTAAACCAATGGCTGCGGAGCTGTTGTTGTTGTGCTCTAGCAGACTGACCATGAAATGACCAGTATTACTTTGATGTGGTTTCCATGTTATGACGACCTAACATGTTTGACCCTGATTGTGTCTATTGGTCTTGTTTACTTATTGATGTCGTCCCCCCCCCCCCCTCAAACCCCCCTTCTCATAGTGAATGGGTATAAAGCCTAGCACATTACATCATTCGTATTCGTATTCATATTCTCTCTCTCTCTCTCTCTCTCTCTCTCTCTCTCTCTCTCTCTCTCTCTCCCTCCCTCCCCTACTCCCGACCCCATCCTCTCTCTCTCTCTCTCTTTCTCTCTCTCTCTCTCTCTCTCTCTCTCCTCTCTCTCTCTCTCTCTCTCTCTCCCTACTCCCGACCCCATCCTCCTCTCTCTCTCTCTCTCTCTCTCTCTCTCTCTCTCTCCCAACTCACTGGATGTACATGAAGCGGAAATGATGCTGGAATTGTTTGTCCCACATTTTCTCCACGGGCCAGCCTCGGAGAAAGGGCAGAGAGCTGCACAACACAAACACATCACTGTCACCACGTGGAACACGACGACCATCCTCAGTTTGACGTCATTCTGGTCATCATCGTCGTAAGCGTTGTTTACATCAACATCAGATTGCCATCTTCTTTTCTTTCTTTCTTTCTATCTTTTTCTGTTATTTGTCGACGCATTTGTTTCTTGTGATTTCTTATGTTTTTCTTATCATCGTGCTTATTTCATCCCTTTCTGATGTTTCATTGCAGGTGTTGCAAATACAAACTAAACAGGAAACAATAAGGGATATCCACGGATAGCAACATTTGCTTATGTGGTCAAATAAGTAAAAGCCGCTAACTGTAAACTAATGCCACATGCAGCACCAATTTACCCTGCACATACAGACACCATGCACACAGAACAAGAAGGAAACTTTCTATTTAGAGGGGAAAAAAGCACAAACCAACCAACCAACAAACAACCAAAAGTTCCAAGCCTGCCCCTATACCCGATCTAAAATATCCACACAGCAATTACTGAACTTATGAACAAACACGAATGAACATGAACACTGGCCGACGCCTTATTGATCATGAACATTGGCACGTGCAAAAACAGGAACAATCACAGGTAATCTCAGTATGACTGATGTGAAAGCAAAATACGTCAAAGTCGTATATGACATCAAAAGAAATAAACATTAGTTTCAACGTGGGATGACCGCAGGCAGAAATTGAAACAGAAGCAAAAACAGAATTACTGGGCTGCAAAAAGAAGGAACAAACAAACTACCAAACAAACACAACGCGCTTCGACCTACTGGGTCTTTTTCTTCTTTTTTTTTTTTTTTTTTTTTAAAGACCAGACAAATAACATACAAAACAATGAAAACGAAAGACGAACAGACAGTCACTTATTTTTTTCGATCTGGGTGCAAATTTGGTCTTTGGTAAAAAAAATAAAATAAAATAAATAAACATGATCATAATCGTCACCATGGCCATTATACTCACAGTGTTCTCGCCATCAACACAGTGAACGTTTTCCTTACCAAACGAATTCGGTCTGATCCGAGTCGTTGATGTTTCTCACCCCTCCGGTGAAGATGGCCTGGTATACCTGTGAGCAAGGAGCAGCCTTTCATCGGTGAAGGAAGCACAGGAGAACGCCGAAAGGAAAGACGAGAGAATCCAGGAGGACCATATTTTATCTGTCCGGGCAGGGGAGGAGAAGGGAGAGAGGAAAGATATAGAAGCACTGAGAACCAGTTTGTCTGCCCGTGAAAGGCAGAAGGAAAGACAGGGGGAAGGGGAGGGGGGGGGGAGTCTCAAGGAAAGACAGGAAAAACGAAGAGTCTCATTGTTCCTGTACTCTCCGAACTCAGACTAAGGAAGAAAGGAAGGCAGAAGAAAGACAGAGCGCTAACTTTGATTAAAAAACAAATAGTTGGTGTACATAAATTCATTTCTGAAATAATACAGCTTTACGGTAACATCAAGACTTAAAGAGCGCTAAGTTTGAGTTAAAAAGTTGGTCTATATCAACATTATTTTATTTCCGAAATAACACAGCTTTACGGTAACATCAAAGCGTAAAGAGCGCTAAGTTTGAGTTAAAAAGTTGGTCTATATCAACATTTATTGCTGAAATAATACAGCTTTACGGTAACAGCAAAATTTGAACAGCAACAACAAAGTGCTTATGGTGTGTTCGAATATTTTAAATTATTTCAAAGTGAGGTGACTGCCGGCGGAAATTGTCACAAATTACGGTTCCGCCGAACGAAAGAAACAAACAAATTACAGGACAAAACACGACGCGTTTTGACCTCTTTGGTCTTCTTCAGGCAAGACAAACAACACTCAAGACGATGAAAACGAGGAACGAACCATCACTTCTCTCCTCAAATTGGGCGCAAATTACGTTTCAAATTACGACTGTGGCAAAGGCAATGAGAGGAGACCATTCAAGTTGCAAGAAAGTTAAGATGTGAGTTAGTTTGGCTCTTTTTTTCTGTGACAATAGCCTCCTAAAGTTAAGGCCATGAGTTGATAAATCAAATCACTCTCACGGTGACACTCTGGAGGCAGACAGCCGAGGAGAGGATGACGCCCCAGCGTGCGAGGGCACACAAGCGAGGAGGAAGATACGTAAGAGGGAGGAAAGAGATAGGCGGAGAAGGAGGAGGGGTTGAACTAACCGTTTCAGAGATACAGAGCAGCTCGGTGTAAGTTGTGGTCAACACTGAAGAATTTCTGGCACCGCCACTGACGATGGACAACTCCTGCAACACACCACACACCACGCACGCACGCACACACGCACGCACGCACACACACGCACGCACACACACACTGCACGCACGCACGCACGCACACGCGCACGCACGCACGCACGCACGCACGCACGCACGCACGCACGCACACACACACACACACACAGATAGATATATACATACACGCGCACGCACGCACGCACGTACGCACGCACGTCACACACATAACACACACACACACACACACACACACACACACACACACACACACACACACACACACACGCACGCAGCACGCGCGCGCGCGCTAATATTGTACAGTAAAATACACAATACAGTCCATAATACTACATCGCTTGGATAATAGCAAACAAGCTGCAAAGCCATATAACACTAACTGAATGCCTTACCACTTCATGTAGTGCAGCACTGCCTAAGACAACACAAAAACAACACAACAACACAAAACACTGACGTGAAACACTGAAGCGAACAACAACAAATCTGTAATTAAACACAATACAACACAAGCCACAGACTATTACAATGAAATGCAATTTATACAAAAACACAATGCCGTACAATCCAAACACGAAAACATATTACATGAACAGTTCACAAGACAATGCAGCAAACACTGAGGCTAAGACATGCAGAACAAGACCATGCAGCACAGACAATGCAGAACAAACAATGCAGCCAAGACAATGCCAGCAGCAGCACAGACAATCACACAAGCAATCAGCACAACAAATGCAGCAATGCAAAGACATGCAGCACAAGACAGCAGCACAAGACCATGCACAAGACATCAGCACAAGACAATGCAGAATGAGCACAAGACAATGCAGCACGACAAGCGCACAGACATGCACACAAGACAATGCAGCACAAGACAATGCAGCACAAGACAATGCAGCACAGACCAATGCAGCAAAGACCATGCAGCACAAGACCATGCAGCACAAGACAATGCAGCACAAGACAATGCAGCACAAGACCATGCAGCACAAGACATGCAGACAAGACATGCAGCACAAGACACAGCAGCAATCCAAGACAATGCAGCAACCACAAGACATGCAGCAAGCACAGTGCAGCACATAATGGCACAGCAGCACAAGGACCATGCAGCACAAGACATGCAGCACAAGACCATGCAGCACAAATGCAGAGCCAATGCAGCAGCAAGACAGCAGCAAGACAAGCAGCACAGGACCATGCAGCACAAGACAATGCAGCACAAGACCAGCAGCACAGCACAGCAGCACAAGACCATGCAGCACAGGACCATGCAGCACAAGACAATGCAGCACAAGACATGCAGCACAAGACAATGCAGCACAAGGCAATGCAGCACAAGACAATGCAGCACAAGACAATGCAGCACAGGACCATGCAGCACAAGACAATGCAGCACAAGACAATGCAGCGCAAGACAATGCAGCACAAGACCATGCAGCACAGACCTGCAGAACAAACAGTGCAGCACAAGACAATGCAGCATAAGACAATGCAGCACAAGACAATGCAGCACAAGACCATGCAGCACAAGACAGCAACAAGACATGCAGCACAAGACAATGCAGCACAAGACAGTGCAGCACAAGACAATGCAGCACAAGACAATGCAGCACAAGACAATGCAACAAACTTGCAGCAAAGACAATGCAACACAATACATTGCGCACAAGATCGCGCAGCACACGCCAGCAGCACAAGACAGTGCCTTACTCCAAAGGACTCCCCTCTGGGTAGTTCCACAACTATGTTCACAAAGCCCGTTTCTTCGTTTTTCACCGCCACCGCCACTGCAAAAGTCATCAACGAGAATGGTGATCAGTTACCGATACATTCTACTACTCCTCTGAGAAGTTCATCAATGAGAAAGTCATCAATCACCAAACACATTCTACTGCCACGGGAAAGTCAGCAATGAGAGTCGTTATTAATCACCGATGCATTCTACTACTATCACTGAAAAGTTTCCGATGAGAGTCTTTATCAATCACCAAGACATTCCACCACTATCACTGAAAAGTTTCCAGTGAGCTTTTTATCAATCACCGATACATTCCACTACAATCAATAAATGTTTAGTGAGCGTTTGTATCAATCACCGATACATTCACACTTTCACTGAAAAGTTTCCAGTGAGCGTTTTATCAATCACCGATACATTCCACTACTATCACTGAAAAGTTTCCAGTGAGCGTTTGTATCAATCACCGATACATTCCACTACTATCACTGAAAAGTTTCCAGGAGCGTTTGTATCAATCACCGATACATTCACCATTTCACTGGAAAAGTTTCCATGACGTTTGATCAATCACCGATACATTCACCTTCACTGAAAGTTCCAGTGAGCGTTTACCAATCACCGAACATTCACTATCTCGAGATAGTTACGATGACAGTCTCATCAATCACTCCCCACGGGAAAGTTTATCTAGACAGAAGATAGATAAGTAGATAGATAGACAGACATACAGATAGATAAATAAATAAAGACAGACATAAAAACAAATAGAAGAGAGAGAGAAAGGTTGTAGATAGGAAGTAGACAGATAGATAGCAGACAGATACATACATACATACATCATACATACATACATACATACATACATACATACATACATACACTCACCGTTACCGTACAGTATAATGTAAAACCCTTCGGGACGGTGACCTTGTTTCAGTATCATTCTTTTGGCTTCATAACTGAAACATACAGAGATAGACAATTTACCAACAACCTATAGCTAACTGTCTAAAAACTAAGGGATAGATTCCAAAATGAGCTTTATAGCGAATTATAGTAAACAACTGTCTTGAGAAAACAAACCGTAAAACTTGTGCAGGATTTTGAGAAATGTTTCATCTTTGTTCGGCCCTATATGGGTGTCAGTCTATGCAGATGTGTGACAATGCTGACACTTTCTGTTTTCTATAATTTTTTGTTTAAAAGAGAAAAGAAAACCATAGTGTTCTATCATTAATGGATTAATGGATGAAGGTGCGGATGATTTAGCAAAATCCCAGAAAAGAAATTATGCATGTCGCATCAAGCGTTGGGGCGATCAGATACATGTTTAGCATGTTCTGTTTGTAAGATATCATGTGTAAAATTGTTCCAAGTCGGTAAAATAATATATGATGCGCGCGCGCCCGCGCCCGCGCGCGCGTGTGTGTGAATGTGTGTGTGTGTGTGTGTGTGTGTGTGTGTGTGTGTGTGTGTGTGTGTGTGTGTGTGTGTGTGTGTATGTACGTGTGTGTGTGTGTGTGTATGTGTGTGTGTGTGTGTGTGTATGTATTGTGCGCGCGCGCGCGCGCGGCTGGTGTGTGTGTGTGTGTGTGTGTGTGTGCGTGCGTGTGTGTGTGTGGATCTGTCTCTCTGTCAGTGTGTCTGTCTGTCTGTCTATCTTTCTGTTTGTCCGTTTGTCTGTCTGTCTGTAGCTGTGTGTGTTTCTGTTGTGTCTGCGTGTATGTCTGTGTCTCTATGTGTCTCTGTCTCTATACGTAAGACTGTGTGTGTTTGTGTGTTCTTCTGATGTATCATATATTCTATACAATCATGGTGTATGGCACACAGTGCTACATACTTACCTTCATACAGTAGCCCGCATACACGATACATGAGAGCCGCACTACACGCAAGTCACTATCTACACTACATCACACCACGCACACACACACCAAGCCAACCAACCACACACCATCCACACCAACAACCATACCACACATACCATACCATACCATACCATACCATACCATACCATACCATACCATACATACTATATAATACCATGCCATACCATACCATGCCATGTCATGCCATGCCATGTCATACCATGCCATGCCATTGACATGCCATGCTATACTACGCCACACTGCGCTATACTATGCTATACTATACTATGCTGTGCTATACTATACTATACTATACTATACTATACTATACTATACTATACTGTATCATACTAAACTGGACTACACAACACTGTACTACACCATACCACACTATTCTATACTGACCACTGGAACTCCCCAAACTGGGCCAGGTTTCTCTGCATTCGGATGGGATACACTGCCAGCTGAGGAATGTTCCTCAGTCCAATCATCACCTGCCACACATGCAACCACAAATGAACCGGGCACAACGATTGGTTACTAAACTGCTTCGCCGCATTCTGATTGGCTAGTCTGACGACTGGGAAGTCATCTCCCAATCCAGTGATAAACTGCCACTCATAACAATCGCAGAGATTGGTTACAATACTGTTTCGCTGCATTCTGATTGGATACTCTCTCTCTCTCGGTCCAGTCTAAAACTTGCCAAGACATGCAATCGCAACGAAACTGGACAGTGTAACAGGATTTGACAAATCTTCATTTCCTGCATTTTGATTGGTGGTGCATTGTGTCCTTCCTGTCCAATCACTTACCCCGTCACATGCTGTCTATATGTGTTCATTTGCGCCCAATGATTGGACCGCACATGCTGGTAGTCAGCTCAGAGAGGGAGGGGGGTGGGGGTGGGGGAGGGGATTGCTTGGCCGAGTGGCTGCAACACCTGTTCTTGATCTGAAGCACTGGGTTCGGTCCCTTGCTCGAGCCAGTCAGGGCACAGAACAGTTTTTCTTCAGAATCAGTACCTGTGCTAACTCCAACCCCTCTAGGTTCTTTGAATAGGGACTTGAACCCAAAACCTGTGTGTGGAATGCAGGCTTGAAGAAATGCACGTACATTGAATCCTGTTCCGTCCTTCGTTCATAAGTAGGCTGTTGTTTGCCAATAAAATGGATCATACAAAAAAAAAACAGCAATTCAAATTACGCAGCCAGTGTCATATTTGGACATGATCCTCGTGAATGCCTTGTGTTTGGATTGAAAACGGTCACTTCCACAAAACCCTTCCTAATAATGAAGAAAAAGAAGAGATCATGACCATGAAGAAGAAGAAGAAGAAGAAGGAGAAGGAGAAGGAGGAGGAGAGAAGGAGGAGGAGGAGGAGGAGGAGGAGGAGGAGGAGGAGGAGGAGGGGGAGGAAAGGAAGAGGAAGAAGAAGAAGAAGAGATGAGGAGGAGGAGGAGGACGAGGAGGACAGGACGAGGAAGAGGAGGAGGAGGTGATGACGAAGAAGAAGAAGAAAAGAAGAAAGGGGAAAAAAGATGAATAACAAAAACAAGAAGAAGAAGACAAGAACAGGAAAATGAGGAAGAGGAGAAAGAAGAAGAGACAGAAGGACGAAGAGGAAGAGAAAGGAGAAGAAGAAACCTGTGCAAGATCTCGCTACAGAACCAGAACCACCTGATACACGTGAACTGTAATTCTGAATTAAGCGCGAGCGTGCGTACACGTGCCCACGCTTAACAGTTACGCACACGCCTATAGAGAACGAGACAGAGATGGAGTGAATATGTATGCATACAGACATACATAGCTATTACTTATATAACATATATACAAGAGCGTGCGCAACAAGGAGATAAGTATACTTAGTTATTGAAGTAACACACAAACCACCAAACACACGCTCATGCCAGCACACACACACACACACACACACACACACACACACACACACACACACACACACACACACAACACACACACACACACACACACACACACACACACACACACACACACACACACACACACACACACACACACACACACACACACACACACACACCCCACACACAATCACACACACACACACACATTCGCGCAGACAATAGCAAGCAAAAGAAGCGTGTGCTTCATCATACATAATTGACTCCGACTGTCCGATCGTTTGGTGATTTGGTCAGTATCCGCTGTACTTCTTGAGACATCTCCTCTGAAATCATTAGCCTCTGGATCAACCCGATTATTCGGATAGTCCCCCCCCTCTCTCTCTCTCTACTTCCTTCTCTCTCCTCAATCATGATGTTAAAGTATCACACTCTCTCTTTGTCATATCTCTCCTCTCTCTCTCTCTCTTCTTGCTCTCTCTCTCTCTCTCCTCCTCGTCTGTCTCTCTCTCTCTCTTTTCTCTTCTCTCTCTCTCTTCTCTTCTTCTCTCCCAAGCAGGCATACAGACAAACACAGAAGCTATACAGAAAAAGAGACGAGACGAACAGAGACAGAGAGACAGACAGACAGAGACAGAAACATGAGCAGGGACATAAGAGACAGACAGAAGACGATAGACAGAGCAAGACAGACACCAGAGAAGTCAAGAAGAGACAGAGAAGAGAGACAAGACAGAAGAGAGACAGAAAGACAGAAGAGTAGAGAGACAGACAGACAGACAAAGACAGAGAGAAACAGACAGACAAACAGACAGGAGAAATAGAAAAGAAACAAGACAGAGAAGAGAGACAGAGACAGAGACAGATACTGAGAGAGAGACAGACAGACAGAGACGAACAGAAAGACAGAGACGTACAGACGGAAACAGACAGATCAGACAGACAGAGACATCAGAGAAGAGAAAAAGGAGAAACAGACGACAGAGAGAGGGAGAAGAAGACGAGAGAGGACGAAAGACAGACAGAGACGAAGATAAGAAGACAGATAGACGAGAGAATCGACAGAGAGAGAAAGAAGTGTGACCTGTCGGTTGGCCTTGAAGTGGGAGGGGTCAAAAAACATGTAGTGGTCTCTGTCCACCTGCGGCAGCATCAGCTCCGTGACCAGACTGCCCGGCGTGTGGCTGTAGAAGGGACTGGCCGGGTCCTCCCTGGGGGGAGGGGGGGGGGAAGGGGGGGAGCAGGGCACCACACAACAACACAACAATACAACCCTCTGCAACACCGCACACTGATGCATGATACAGCCCACTCTTATACTATACACTACTATATAACACTCATTTTGCGCCGAAGATCAGACGGTAAGTGCTCGCTCGTTCTTCGTTTTCACTGTCCTAAATTTTGTTTGGTTTTTGCCTGAAGAGGACCCAAGAGGTCGAAATACATCGTGTTTCGGCAGGGAACTGTTAGAAGTCCGGAGCACAGTATCATGGAAGGCGCAGCCCATCCCTCTCTTTCCACCGCCGTAAACTTGCCTGACCTGAATCAGGTAGGCTTACCCATTTACTTACTGCTGGACAGACAGAGGGAGTTTTTTTCAAGCCGTAAAAATACGATTCCATGAGTGGTTCCAACTCACAGCCTTCACTTTCGCAGGCAAACGCTCTAACCATTGAACTACAGGCCTCACAACAATACAACACATTGCAACACAGTACAATACAATACAGTATGACGCATCAAGTGAATGCCGATTGTTCTCCCGACCAATCATAAGGAAGGAGACTGACTTCGTGGGGAAGTTCACCAAATTTGGCGATTCATAGCAACCGATATGTATTATAGTATTTCTGGATGAAAGGGACAAATTCTAAAACAAAGAAAGACAAATTTTATCCATCTTAATTTCTGATTCAGCTTCTTGCCGTTAAAAATCCACTTCATCTTCAACAGGAACAGGAGAAATGTCGGCTTTAAGGACTAGAGGGTAAAAGGAAAATGGAACATCCTTTGGAATGATGTTCAGCCATTTGTGTGTGTGTGCGTGCGTGCGTGCGTGTGCGTGCGTGCGTGCGCGCGCGCGTGGTGTGTGTGTGTGTGTGTGTGTGGTGTGTGTGTGGTGTGTGCGTGGTGTGTCTGTGTGTGTGTCTGGTGTGTGCTGTGCGTGTGTGTGTGTGTGTGTGTGTGTGGTGTGAGGATGAGTGAGGTAGAGAGAGAGAGAGAGAGAGAGAGAGAGAGAGAGAGAGAGAGAGAGAGAAATGCACTAAAACACAGTACGGTCTTTACGGATAGGAAGGACCATTTTGACTCTCACACACAGCATTACTTACATGGCGGCAGCGGCGTGTCTACGAAGCATGGACGTCAGAACGCCCACGATCCTAGTCCACAGTCGACTTTGCTCCAAAGCCTCTGCACACACAGTCCGAAAATTGGTTTTGTTTCAACATGCGTACCATAATTACTTTACATTATCATCATCATCATCATCATCATCATCATCATCATCATCATCATCATCATCCTTCTCTCTCTCTCTCTCTCTCTCTCTCTCTCTCTCTCTCTATATATAAAAAATATATATATATATTTAATAACTGGAACGTCTCGGATCAGATAATCATATATATATATATATAATATATATATATATATATATTAACTGGCAACGTCTCAGGATATACATATATATATATATATATATATATATATATATATATATATGTGTGTGTGTGTGTGTGTGTGTGTTGTGTGTGTGTGTGTGTGTGTGTGTGTGTGTGTGTGTGTGTGTGTGTGTGTGTATCCTGAGACGTTGCCGGTTATAAATAGATAGAGATAGATACATAGATGGATAGATACACTGACAGATAAAGAGATAGATAGGTATATAAAAATGTGTTTCTAAATATTCATGTGTATATGTATGTAAGTGTGTATGTTTCTATCTATCTATCTATCTACCTATCTATCTGAAGAAATGTTGACTGCTGTTCCTTTTCCATATAACTTGAAAATATAAAGGTAAAGAAAAAAGGTACCTTTCAGAGAATCCTTCAACGTTTCGTGCTGTAAGCACTTGGTCACGAAGTGAAGTGTCAAACTCAAAATGTTGTCTATGTCCTGACCTGTACCTTGTGTGCCATGATGTATGTAGGAGAAACATACATATCACTCAATGATCGCTTCAAAGAACACAGGGACAACATTCTGACAGGAAAAGATACACCAGTGGCAAACCACTTTACTTCTGAACACCATAACCTGTCGCACATCAGAGTGGCAGTGCTTTGGCGCAATGGACAAAAAGAGGGCCAATACCGCAAATTCATGGAAAGCCAGTTAATACAACGCCTTGGCACTTTGAATCCTTATGGACTCAATGTCAGGGAATAAACTTGTTTCTCTCCAGCTGCAACCCTCCCCCCTTCCCCCCCCCCCTCCTGCCCCCTCTCCCCCCATGTTCTATACCATGTTCTATACCATGTTTTCCTTACCATCACCCCCTCCCCTTTCTCTGTAAACCACCACCCAGATGGTCCTCTCCCTCCCACCTCTCCCCACCCCCTCTTTGCCCCACCCCTTTTGTTGACCATATTAACACAGTTCACCTTTTCCCCACCCTCTCCCCTACCTTTTTGGCTGAACTGTGGTCACAAGAAACCTGCCAGCTTCCCCTACAACCTCAACACTTCACTTCGTGACCAAGTGCTTACAGCACGAAACGTTGAGGGATTCTCTGAAAGGTACCTTTTTTCTTTACCTTTATATTTTCAAACTACCTATCTATCTGTCTGTCTATCTATCTATCTATCTATGGATAGATAGATAAATTGATAGATGTATGAATGTATGAATGAAAAGAGAACTAATAAGAACAGATCCCTGAAATGGGGTAAAATATCACCAGTCCGGTTAAACAGGAAGAACAAAAATAATGGATTAAATTCTTTTGAGTTTTCTTGTTTGCATTCTTATGCACCGCTAGAATATGGTGGTGCGTGCGCACGTCGAATGTTTATAGGCCAGAGGTCCCCCCCCCCTCTCTCTCTCTCTCTCTCTCTCTCTCTCTCTCTCTCTCTCTCTCTCTCTCTCTCTCTCTCTCTACCTGGATATGTCTGGAGCGAACACGATGATGCAGAGTGACGAAGTTGACCACAGACGCGAACTGAGCCAGACGTTCAGAACTGCTCCGCCTGTGACCCATCTGCGCGTGACTGCTCCGTCGACCTTGGCTTCCGAAAGACTCCCGTCGTGCTCTCTGACTTCCGCCGGAAATGCGTCTGAGTGTATAACAAAATGTAAGTGGCTTGGGCATTAATCAATCGCGAATCTGACGAGGTTATCACATTTCTGTACTTGTTATTAATTCGTCATTATTTCAACTGTTGTCTGTTAATGTGTGTTAATGCGCAGGTCAGGTATCTGAGAAGTCTTTCCAAATTGACCCTTCTCTCGAACTTTGGGGGTGCTGTTCGATTCTTTTTTGAACCCATGGTGGTGAGAACACCACAGTATTATGGACTGTGGTGTGTCTCTATTTGACGCCAGGAGCACAGACACAATCAGCCGTGTCTCCCTGATGAGTCCGATCCAGCGGACGAAAGGCCTAGGAGCAGGCAATACAAATAGACCTACCTTCAAGAGGGATTACGATTGTTCTCTCATGCAGCTAGTGAAGAGTTTTCATATTTATAAAATATTTTCTTAATTTTATGTTCCCATTTTATTCATCTTCAACCCCCCCCCCCCCCCCCCCCCCCCTTAAGTTCAAATCTTTACCAAGTCATTACAATCAAGTTTAAAAGGCTGTGCCAGTCTTGA
This sequence comes from Conus canariensis, assembly GCA_033310375.1. Taxonomy (NCBI): domain Eukaryota; kingdom Metazoa; phylum Mollusca; class Gastropoda; order Neogastropoda; family Conidae; genus Conus; species Conus canariensis. The sequence goes on along the minus strand of CM065721.1, from coordinate 10,633,228 downwards.
ATAAAAGTTACTCTGTGTTAGGTTTTCTTATGGGAGCAAGACTTACCCTATTTGTTTATTACTTCTCTCGAACGTTTTTTTTTTAATTCATTTGCTCAGTCTCCATCATTAATCTAAACGCATTGTGGTCTCATAGCTTGGTGAAATGGTGAAATGTGGAAACATAAAGGACAACACAGAAAGCTGTCAAAAAACAGGTCCAGTGTGAAATCCACAGGAGCAGTGATGGTCCATCACCAGCACCGATTACCACTGTCCTTGAGGAAGAACGTAGACAATGCTCGCTGCATTTGAAGACGATGCCATCACCACAAACAAAACGACAAGCGCTTAGAGGCCCACCAGAGAAGACATGGACGTAGACATCAGCCAATGAGGAAGACACTCCAGCTGACGTCAGTGAACAAGAGTTTGATCGTGAAGTCCCTGTTCCCTTCTTCTCCTAAGAAACACACTTTCAAAACTTTGAAGAAACACCCAGACGATACGATTCCAATCGAGATGAACCACCATCCACTGAAAGAGAAACTAAGCGTTGTTCCAACAGGATTGGACATACTCCAAGACGTCATTTCCATGTACCACCTTGAATCCAGTCTTGAAGAAGGTACTACCTGAAAAACTGTTATACTATGAGGCAGTAGCTACGATTAGTTTACTACCTGGAAGTGTCTCCAGACGTACTCCGTAACGTCTTCGAACGCCCAAAGGAAATCAAGACTCAAAAAAAGATCTTCCTCCACACCATCCAGACTAACCAGGTACAGTTCCTCGCTGAATAAACATTCAGGACCCCAAAATAAAACAACGGAATCATGGGTAACTAAGGAGCCATACAACTGCAGACCAACGTAGATAGGATCTTCAATCAGAAAGACAATGCAAACAAAACTAGATAATGGGGATT
>CM065721.1:10622321-10627321 GCA_033310375.1 Conus canariensis | reverse complement strand
TCCACCTTCTGATTGATTGATTGGTTGATAATGAAACTGATTGCACATGGCAAACAGCCGGGAGTGGAGGTGAAGGTGGGGTGGGGGGGGGGGGGCTGTTGAAAAAATGCGAAGGAGGGAGAAGGAAGGAGGGGGAAGGACGGAAAAGTGAAAGTGAAAAGAAAGAGATACGGACGGACAGACAAACAGAGATTGACCGACGAAAGAACGGAAAATAGGAGAAGATAGGCAAAGGCACAAGACAGGTGCAGGCGCGCGCGCACGCACGTACGCACGCACGTACGCACGCACACGCACTAAAGAGACGCATTACTTCTACTCTCTCTCCCTCTCTCTCTCTCTCTCTCTCTCTCACACACACACACACACACACACACACACACACACACACACACACACACACACACACATTACTGGCACTCCTTATGGACTGTAGATGGGACGGCCACGGGATGGCCCAGGTGTGGCTGTGTATGGATGAATGAAGTGAGTAGAAATAGAATAATACCACACAGTACAGAAGAACACAGGGCAGCCAATTATCAGGATTTGTGCCCAAGTTCCTGGTGGTTTTGTATGTTTGTTTGTTAGAGGGACTGTGTCGACGGAAAATGTAGATCACTTGAGCAGGCTATCGGGGAAAAAAAGGAAGGACTTTAAGAGTCTTGTGTCTGCGTTCTGCTGTTCAAGGAAACCCTGCAGCGCGCATGTATGCTGAGCGGTGAACAGAGACCTCAGGGAGATTTGTTTCCTGTAGGATGGGTGGTTGAAGAGAGAGGAGAAAAGACTGGTGGACGACAGCGCCGTAGAGATAACGAGGCTCTGCAGGAACGCATGCCTCATAATTTTTTTTTCTTTTTTTCTTTTCAAAGGCACAGGAGGTGTCTTGTGGAATCGTAAACTGAAGGCCATGGCCGGCCTATAGAGAGAAAACCGTCCGGAACTTTCTCCCCAGATAGAGTATGACTATAGGTTTTGTTTTGGTTTTGGTTTTTTGTTTGTTTGTTTGTTTTTCTTGAGAGGGCCACAGACACAGTTTGTGGTTTGTTTTGTACGTCGACGAGAGGTCGCAGAGATTGGAAATTGGGGGGAAATGGTTTTAGGTTTGTGAGGACCAGGAAATTTTGTTTATGAAACGACTATTGTATGTGTGTGGCACTGTGGGTGGGAACTTTGAAAGAAAACAAGTTTTTAATCCGTGAAGAGCTGTTGTAATTTGAACAATATTTCTAACTAACTGTGTAAAACAAAGCAGAAAAGAGTTGTATGTAAATAGTGTAAAAAGTGTATCAGTCAGTGAAAAGGGGGAACTCTGTTTTGTTTTGTCTGACTGGTTGTTTGTTGACGTTGCATGAACGAGAGTATAACTCCAACCTCTTTTTTTTTTTTTTTTTTTTTTTTTTGGGGGGGGGGGGGGGGGTAAGGGGGGGGGGGGTAAGGGGGGGGGGGGGGGGTTGTAAATCTGTAATCTTAAAAGCAACATATAGGTAATAAAACACAAAACCCTTTAAAGCAAGGTAAATCATTAAATGAGTATGCAAAAAAAAAATTGATATCTGTACTTTCAAAACATTTTCAATTTTACACACTATTTCAAGCTAACGGAAACCCCAAAGCTAAATTTACCCGTACGATCCTCATAAAATAACCCAGGCTTGGAACAGACACACACGGGGATTAGCCGGAGTGCGGATGCACAATATCTCCAGGACAAAATTCAAGTCTACCTTTCAGGTGAAACTCGAGCACGAATTGGGTGTAAAATATTCAACCGCTGAATCGCCGTTAGGCCTAGCGTGCTAGTTGTCTTGTCTTCCGAGTTGAAACGATCTCGTCCCTGCTTTCCCATTAACATTTCACGTTGTAGAGGCTGCTGGTGCAAAAAAACTAGGATCCCTGTTTATTAAAACAGCAACATTTCACTTCTTCTGCCCGTGAAATGGCTGTCTGGTGTGTTTGGCCGAAGGCTGCTCTGCGACAAATGGCTTGAGTCTGTTGTGCTCGTCTCCTCCATTCTTCTTCATCTTTATTTCTTCTTCAATTCTTCCTCTGCCTCTTATTCTAACTTTTTTTTTTACTTCTTCTTCTTCTTCATCTTCTTTTTGTATACTGATCACTAGGTCTACGTCTTCTTTTCTTTTTCTTCTACCTCTTTTCTCTTCTCACAATTGTGTTTTTTTTTTCTTTGTTGTTGTTGTTGTTGCTGTTGCTGTTGTTGTTGTTGTTGTTGTTGTTGTTGTCGTCGTCGTCGTTGTTGTTGTTGTTGTTGTCCTTCTGCGTATCTTCTACTTCGAGAGGGGCCCGTGGTCAGAGGTGGGAGCGCTTGCCTGCATGTGTTATGCAAAGTTTAAATTTTGCCTTTCTCATGTTCATGTGTTATGCAAAGTTTAAATTTTGCCTTTCTCATCTTCATGTGTTATGCAAAGTTTAAACTTCGCCTTTCTCATGTTCACGTGTTATGCAAAGTTTAAACTTCGCCTTTCTCATATTCATGTGTTATGCAAAGTTTAAGCTTCGCCTCTCTCATGTTCATGTGTTATGCAAAGTTTAAACTTCACCTTTCTCATGTTCACATGTTATGCAAAGTTTGAACTTCGCCTTTCTCATGTTCACGTGTTACGCAAAGTTTAAACTTCCCCTTTCTCATGTTCATGTGTTATGCAAAGTTTAAATTTCGCCTTTCTCATGTTCACATGTTATGCAAAGTTTAAACTTAGCCTTTCTCATGTTCACGTGTTATGCAAAGTTTAAACTTCGCCTTTCTAATGTTCATGTGTTATGCGAAGATTAAACTTTGCCTTTCTCATGTTCACGTGTTACGCAAAGTTTAAACTTCGCCTTTCTCATGATCACGTGTTTGCAAAGTTTGAACTTCGCCTTTCCCATGTTCATGTGTTATGCAAAGATTAAACTTCGCCTTTCTCATGTTCACGTGTTATGCAAAGTTTAAACTTCGCCTTTCTCATGTTCATATGTTATGCATAGTTTAAACTTCGCCTTTCTCATGTTCGCGTGTTATGCAAAGTTTAAACTTCGCCTTTCTCAGGTTCACGTGTTATACAAAGTTTAAACTTTGCCTGTCTCACAGAGAGAGAGAGGGGGGGGGGGGGGGGAGAGTGTTTAGATTCCTGTTGACACCAAACACACGATGGTAATCAAAAAAGTGGCAGACAGAAAAGACAACGATCTCCTTTGAATGGCTGGTCGCCTGCCGTGCCGGCACAATGATTTAACACAGTCAATGATTGGGGACATTGTGGCTTCCTCCATCTTGTTCCTAAAAAAGTCTCAAAGTGCTCAGACTTGAGCTAAAACTAATAATATACCCAGGGTCTTCCTGTCTTTATCCACAACTGATATCATACCCTAGGGTCTGTATGGGGTCGGAGCGGATCAATGATACATTGTCCGTTATCTCCCGTTCAGGACAAATTAGCCCCGCTGGACCAATGACACGTATAGCAGTAGTGGACCTGCTTTGCGACTCATCTTTATTAAATGTTTTATAACTACACACACGTGCGCGCGCGAGCGACCACACACGCCCAAACATGCACATGTTTCACACACAGAATCACATAATCACACACATACACACACACACGCGCGCGCGCATACATACACACACACAGGCACACGCACGCACGCGCACACACACACACACACACACACACAACACACGTGCATGCATACAGATAGACAGACAGACGTACACGCGCAGTGACACATGTACGCGCGCGCACACACACACACACACACACACACACACAAACACACACACACACACACACACACACACTCACACACACACACACACACACACACACACACACACACGCACGCACGCACGCACACACACACACACACACACACACACACACACACACACACACACATGAACAACATAGACAATCCAGGCTTTTCGTCTTGTGATAGTGCTACCTGTTGACGGAGGCAAACGGAGCACCAGACATTACACACACCTTTAAGATGTTACCAGACGAAGTACGTTCGGTGTCCGTGCAGAGAAGGATGATCACGCGTCCTATCTGGTTCCAGAGTCCCCTTACCAAACAGCTCTTACTGTCTCACTTGTCAAACTGCGGCTGTTCTCATCATGATATCAGTGCGGTTGTTGCTCATCCCTCCTTTCTTTTCGCCAAAGCGAACATTCTTCCTGGTTGTCCCACTAACTATTTACTATAATTCGTTCGCGACACATTTAGAAACAGAAATTCTTGAGGTTTTTAATGATGGTTTTGTTTCTCATACCCATTGCATTAAGGTTTTCATGTAATTGATTATGTCAATTAAGTATCCATCCAAAAAGAATTCTTAAAAAACAAAACAAAATAAAAACGACGTTAAAATAGGCAAAAGCGCGCGCACGCACACACACACACACACACACACACACACACACACACACACACACACACACACAGATGCGCACGCCTGCACGTTTCTCTCTCTCTCTCTCTCTCTCTCTCTCTCTCTCTCTCTCTCTCTCTCAGTTTAAATCTCTTTTTCGCCCATCGAATCAGCTGATCCTTGAAGCGCCCGACGGAAAGAAGAGTTCATTCCGTTAAAAAAATAAATAAATAAGATTGAATTATGAATGCATGCTGATTTTGTACATTGTATTATGGTCGTATATGTAATGGTAAATACATGCTGATTTTGTACATTGTATTATGGCCGTATATTCAATTGTAAATGCATGCCGATTTTGTACATGTTGTTATGGTCGTAGATTGAATTTTTAATCATGAATGCATGCTGATTTTGTATATTATATTACGGTCGTGGATTGAACTGTAAATGCATGCTGATTTTGTACATGTTGTTTCGGTCATAGATTGAATTGTAACTGCATGCTGATTTTGTACACTGTGTTATACTCGTAGATTGAATTGTAAATGCATACTGATTTTGTACATTGTATTATGGCCATTATGATCATAGTCCTGCTTTATACAGGCCCGATGGAGATTTCACAG
>CM065721.1:10612321-10617321 GCA_033310375.1 Conus canariensis | reverse complement strand
GTTTCAGAACATGTACACAATTTTGTACACATTTATTTTATACTGACATACATGCATGTACACAAGCCAGACTACAACACAATTACACATGAAACGACCGCACCCACAGTTACACCGACATACAGTTGAAGAGAGCAGAAACAGCGGAAAGGAGAAGTAAAGCAAGGGAGAAAACCTCCAAGGAAGTTGCCGAGTTATCTTCTCCGAGGTATAAAGTAACTTGTCGGCTGTAACGCCCGCCCGAGGCCGACCTGAAAAATGCAACGTACATTTAAGATTATATTTACTTCAAAAGTAATTTCTCGTACGGTAAATCATATGAAACATAACATGAAAATTTGCACTCGTTTAATGTTAAAAGCTTGCACTCGTACATTCTGCCCACACATCAAGATATTCACTGCTTCTGCAGGACACTGCACGCACACACACACACACACACACACACACACGCGCGCGCGCGCGCGCGCGCGCGCACACGCACGCACACACACACACACACACACACACACACACACACACACACACATGCGTAAGCACACTATAACACAGACTCCTAGTACCCCCTCCCCCTCAGCTTTTCCCCTCCCCCATCTCTCTCCTCCTCCATCACACCCCTCCCCTTTCCACAGCAATCCCAAATCGCCCTATCTCTTTATACCAAGAAAGACAACTATAACAATAACGATGACAGTGATGATGATGATAATGATGATGATGGTGATGATGATGATGATGATGATGATGATGATGATGATGATTGATAGTGATAATGATAATAGTTGAGAAAAGGAATAGTGTTACTGATGTGCACTAATCTGCATTATCAATTCAGAGCACTGTGCTCTCACCATTCACTGAAGTCAAACACTTTCCCAAACTCATTTCCTCCCCCTCCCTCCCTCCACACCTTTCACCCCTGATACCACATATACCTCCCCTCCTCCCCTTCACCTACCTCCCCCAACACAAAAATACAGTTCAGTGAAAAAATTGTGTCAAAACAGGTACGTCTTAAACCTTTTTTTTTTTTTTTTTCTTTTTCTAAATTTTTGTTTAGTTGGGCAGAGCTGAGATGTTAAGCGAACACACACTGGAGAGGACCACATAACCTACTCCCATATACGGTGTCCGGAATCGTTTCCGGCATCGCAGTTCCTGTCCCTGTTCTTTCCGAACAGTTGGCTGTTCAGCCATCCACGAATATATGCCGTCGTGTTTCCCAGCACAATGGCAGCGACTTTAAAACAGGTGGTGCAGAAAATTTAGCGTTATGGTCTCCATGGTCGTCATTTTGCCGTGCTGGAAGCTTTACATCGGGGAAAACAGAAACAAACATTAAAAAACAATGTGCACTGGAGGAACGGTATGTGCTGAGCAAGGCGGAGAAATCCGGTGGGCGTGACCTATTCGTATGTTGGCACGTTACAAAAGCAATCTTTGTGCTGGCACCAATATTTCACAGGGAACCAGTGAAGTGAGATTCCCGCTACCACCACTGTTGTTTTTTGGCAACGACAGCAGCAACAGCAAGAAGAAGTGGGGAAATGAAGGTAAAGAGGTGACAAAATGTGGTGATGAAGATGGTGATGATGATTATGATGACGTAGATGAGACATATGCTGCTGCTGATGATGATGATGAAGATGACTGATACAGATTGTGAACATTTCATCACATGATACTAGTTGTAACACTCAGACAAGATTTTATGAGTAGATCTATATTTGAACTTCAATTTTCTTTTCGAATTCTGTAGAAAAAGTGGTTCGGGACACTTCTCGGCATAGTAGTAGTAGTAGTAGTAGTAGTAGTGGTAGTAGTAGTATGTAGTAGTAGTAGTAGTAGTGGTAGTAGTAGTTATAACATTAATGATAATACTGATAGTAAATAAATGAATATCAAATTAAAAAGAATATTCAATAACAGCTTTCCAAGTAATAGGTCGACAGTGACCAAAAAACTCCCCCTCTCAATTTAATCAATGGTTCTAATCTTACAGATTGACATTCGTGAGATCTAGGAGATGTAGTCTCTCTTTTTTTCTAAGCTCTTATGATTCTCACCTCGTTCTCAATAAAATGGAAGACCCGGAAGTGAGTTCCACGTCATCGGATACGTCACACCATGACTTGCCGCCATCTTGGCTGTACTCAACACGCAGGCCGGGAAAAGGTACGTTGGTCAGTAGTTTACCGTTGGACACTCTGCAACATGGACAGGGCGGTGTGTACCTGTTTGCCATTGGCCAATAGTTTACCATCACACACTCTGCAATATTGACAAATTTGTGGAAAACATTTGAAAAGTTTGCAAATTATTGATAACGACAAAGGTCATTTCTGTCATAGAGAGAAAGATTCCATTAATCATTACCTGTGGGAATTTAAGTTTACTCATACTCTCTGGGAAGAGTCCGAGAGAGTTCCGAAAGCTAAATGTTCACACTGTGAGAGATTGTCCTTTAATGTTGGATTATGTTTTTTTGGAACTGATAAGAAAACAAAAACTGATACTATGCTCGATCTGATGATTCTAATGGGAAAATATTTCAATTATGAATGTAGAATTAACGAAACAAATCCTACTCTAAACATATTTTTAAGGAGCTAGACTATAGATATAAAATGAAGAACTACATATCCTTAAAGGAGATGAATTATACCTGCTACCAAACAAAATGGTCGCCATATATCAAAGTATTAGGGGATAATGGTTATACTATGTACTTTCTATGTTGATACTTTGTACTGTATATTCTATTTTTTTTCTCCTGTTTAATGGCATCCGCGACCTCGGAACCTTATTAGAACAATATGACACTAAAAATAGTGTCTATATGATTTACTTTCTTCAAATGTCATGATTTGATGGATTTGAGATGAAAAGGTACATAACGTATTTCATAACCTTGTATGATGTATGTGTACATTGTTAATGTCAATCATTGGAATGTTTTCGTTTTTTGTGCCCATTAAAAGAAAAATAAACATTATTTACCGTTAACGATTTACCTCTGGACGCACTGTGTAGCAGAATGATACACAGTACTATTTACCCCTACATTGCAGCATGAACGTCGTGCTAATGAGAACATCACCTTCCGCCCAATGGCCAGCTGCCTGCTGGTTGGTTTGTCGTAGCGACAGAGATCCCATGCACAGCATGAGCGTGGTTTACATACAGACGTTGAGGCTTTCAAGAGCCAAATTATAATTGGAGAGGAGGCACACAAAGAGCCAATCAGATAAACAGGAAGTGGTGAATGCCTTCAATATGCGCAAAGGGACTCCAACCAGCCAAGGTGAAAATACTTATACCCCGTTTCTAAACTTTGCTATAAATACGTAATTACAGCCATACAAACACACATACATACATGTCTACACACACACACACACACACACACACACACACACACACACACACACACACTGTGCGCACACACACACATACACATGCGTGCACACACACACAACAACAACAACAACAACAACAACAACAATATCAACGCATGCATAAACAATCTCTACTTTCATACCTTTATTTCTCCTATTTCTCCCCCCCCCCCCCCCCCCCCCCCCCAACTTTCCCGTCTAATATCACTTAAGGGTGAACAGATGTAAAACTAAAGAACAAACGAACGAACACACACACACGCACACACACCACACACACACACACACACACACACACACACACACACACAAATAGATAAACAAACAAACAAACAGCTCGTACATGGCTCCAGGCGGAGGGACCCTGTACTCCACGCCCTGTCTGTCCAGTCTGTCCAGCTCCCTGTAGCCCAGCGTGTTGGCAAACGCCGCCCAGTCCGCCTCGCGCTCGCTCTCGCGCCTCAGCTGATTGGCTGTTTGCCGCTCCCACGTGGGTTCGTGCCACGCCCTCTCCACCAGGGCCAGGAAGCGCGGGAAGAGCATGTGGTCGGCCTGCTGTCGGGTGCGGATCAGCTCGCTCCACAGGTGACCCTGAATACCTGGGACAGACAGGGATCTTTCCTGATGACCTGCTCAGTGTCTGGTGCCTTTGGAGGTGACCACGGTCCTGAAAGATGGAGGGTGCCATCTGTGAGGTCATGCTGCTTATGACCCAGCGGACCCCAAAGGGCCATGTTAGGACTGTCACCGCGTCCAAATCAACTCACAAGTCATTCAAAAACAAACCAACAAACTCATTTACACAATCCTTTAAAATACACCTTCTGAAAACGCTCCGCATATTTTGTTAAAAAAATCTTTCTTTCTGTAAAATCCTAGATCAGATGAAAAATGTTGATCTCTTTCAGTAATTCAAAGATCACATCCTGCGGGACATCTCTGAACAAAGGTTTCATGGAATCTGCTGTGAAATATTTATGTCTCACATCATGCAAGTCCCAACACGCTAAAAGAATATGTTTCAGTATGAGCAAGTACATGACATGGAATAGGCCTACACCACGAAGCTTCTTCATAATCTAAAAGATATGAATGTGTGTAACAGGAGTGGCCTGTATGCAAACGGTACAATACTGTTTCTTCTTTACGGTCGGTCGCCTCGGGAATATGGTTAAAAAAAAAAAACTCTTTCAGGTTTGGACGGATTTTGAATAGTTTGTTATCCGTCTGGGAGTTCCATCCCTCTGGTCAGAGGTCTTTGATGTACGCCTGGGCTTTGGATTTCAGATCAGTGAGAGGGATGACAATTTGCTCAACTGTTTGTTTGTGGCACTCTTGAAAGAAAGTAAAGGAGCCCTCGCAATCACACCCCTCACTGTGCCGTTAAACAACAGTGATGAGAAAATGGTCTGTAGTATTCGGGTTTAACGTCCCCACCTAGCAAAAGTGGTATGCTTGATGGAAATACCCATGTTGGGGAAATAAGCGATCTTTGTAGACACAGCAGCACTTATACATCAAGTACGATAAAGTGATAAGAAGGGGAAATAAAACGGATAAGTTTCTGCTCACATGTGTAAGAAAAAAAAATGAGTCTGCTTA